>MAVT02001027.1:0-17591 GCA_001702395.2 Diaporthe helianthi | reverse complement strand
CTTAAATAAAAACTACTAATACTTACTTATTATATAATATTTTATAATATATTAGATTTCTTTAGCTTAGAGTTAATATTTTGAATTTTTCTTTTTAAAGTTTATAAGTATATTTATTAATAGTAATAAAATAAGTTTTTATTTTAGATTTTCTTTATAAGGTACCTTTAAATAGTATCTCTTTTTTAAATTTTTTAAGTATAATAGCTACCTAATAATTATAAGTCCTTAATTATCTAGACTAGATAAATAGCTTTAGAAACTATCTAGTCTTGCTATATAAATACTTCGCTATCTATTAGCTCTTAGGCTACTTAAGGTAATAATTCTAGTTAGTACTACTATTAGGAGCGATACTTCTTAGCCTTATCTATATAGTATAAGGCTATATCTATATACCTAGATAGGCTTTTTAATACTATATATTTTATAAACGCTGGGTCTTTAAGCGTTTACTACTATATAAAGGGACCGTACGCCTTTAGGTCGTCTATGGATTAAGAATAATACTACTAGAAGACTGTCAAGTAAGACTTCGCTTCGCTTTAGGTAATCCTGTGCCATATTTCGTCTTGCATTTACCACATGGGCACTTGGTCACCCTTCTGCTTTCTTAATTTTAGTTTTTTAAAAACCCGTTCGCTCAAGTTTTGACTCTATAGCGTTTTCCAGAGCGCTAACCCCTGAATGTTTCATTATGCCGCAGAATCTTCCGTCGCCGGCACAATGTGAAACCGTCGGCTGCCTAGGTGCAAGTTAAATACCAAGCATCCGAAGTTCTGGTTGGAGAGCACAGACGCGTCGCTGGCGATGACTCCGTCAGAAGCTTTCCCGCTATTCCCACGGCGGCGGTCCAACGATTTGGGAAGGCTTAAAAACGGGGAGGGACACCCATTCTCGCGGTCCTGGGCTCTTTCCTCGAGCTCAACATTGGAGTAGTCCGTTCTTCTTCTTCAAGTTGACACCTTGGCGTCCGTACATTGGCTGAACACTTTGCGGCAAGATGGGTGCACTACCCACATGCACAGCGTGGGTCTGGCTGCTCTTGGCCTGGTTCGCTGCAAGTGATACCAGACTCTTAGAGCGCATTTTCATGACGAGAAAATCAGGGGAAAACGAGCCGAACACTGAAAATGGCCGAGGATCAAGCGGAAAGGCCTCATTTACCTTTTACGCTCGTGTTGCTGCCTATGTCTCTATAGTCGTGTTGTTGTGGTCGTTTTCTTTGTCACCCAAAGACCAGCAGGAGGCAGCGCAGTGGAGCACGGCTAAACAAGGCTTTTCGTTCAGCATACAATCGAGCACCATTCCTTCTGACATGGCCACCCGGGCTCCTCCTGTCCAGACCGGTTCGGAAATCGATATTCATGATGACACGATCCACAACGAGACTTTAGGGTTCCAGAAAATATTTGTCATCAACCTGCCGGAGCGGACAGACAAGCGGGATGCGATGTCGCTTGTCTCTGTTCTGACAGGTATCAAACTGACATGGACGAGTGCGATCCGTGGATCCAATGTGCCGGACAAGGCACTGCCATTGGGAGTGGACCGAAAGACTTGGAGAGATGGTGGAATCGGGTCTTGGCGTAGCCAAATGAATGTTATTCGAACGTAGGTATTTGCCTGCTAAAAGATGGAAATAGGGGCACTAATTGAATCACACATAAAGCATGGTGGAGGAGAACATAGCAAGTGCCCTCATCTGGGAAGATGACGCAGATTGGGATGTACGCTTGAAGGAACAGCTCGAGTCGATCGCCCAGGGGACACACCTACTACTCGAAAGAGCCCACACGGAAGAAGAATTCGTATCTAAATTGAGCCCGAAATCCAGGAGAATAGATGGAATCAACTCACCCTATGGAGATGGTTGGGATATCCTGTGGCTGGGCCATTGCGGCGAGACCTTTCCCGAGCGGATCCCGGGCCACCACGAGATCTATAACCTGTCGTCGGCACGATATACATACTACGCATTACAAGACGACGAAACCCTCCCGAGCGATCCCAAAGACATCACAGAGACATGGATCGGCCTCGAACACAAGAGCGACAAGTACCGCGGCACGCGCTGGGTGCACTTCAGCGGCGGTCCAACCTGCAGCCAGGCATACGCACTGTCACAATCCGGCGCGAGGAAAATCCTACACGCGCTGAGTGTCGGCGGCACGCTGATTGAACACCTCGACAACGCCATGAGCCACCTTTGCCGAGACCATACCCCATGGGACAACCCTGACGATGTCGAGGGTCCACCTGGTTACCCTGGTGCCAACATGCGGTGCCTGAGTGTCAACCTACCTCTGTTCTCGCAGCATAAGCCGCGGGGCCGCAAGGCGGCGGGGTCTGATATTGAGACCTTGGAGGATGGTGATGGTGTCAGGGAGGTGGGGGAGTCGCCGAATTTGGTGTGGAGTGCGAGGTTGAATGTACAAAATCTTCTGCATGGAAAGCCTATGGGGGACCAGTTTTCGAAGGGCAGGGAGGGGATACACAAAGAGGAGTGACGAGTGCGTATAGGTATGCAGTCTTGCTTAAATCTTGAAGGGGGTGGGGGGAGAATTGCTTCTTTACTCGAAAATTTTGCCCTATCTGCAACATATTCGTGTTTACACCGCCCAGCAACAACCTTTGTTCAAGGCTTTCAATTCTCGAGGTATTACCGAACCATGAAAAAAGCAACAGGAAAAATAAGTGTTCTCGTGTGTGATTTCACAAAATTGTATTTGCCTCGGTGCCCATTGTTGAGCGCCCAAATTCGACGCCTTAGCTAACAATGCTTGGCTATGGGTGCCGTTGAGTCGAGAGGTGGAGCGAAACTCTTTCTGAGGCTCTGTCCAAGTCAAGCAATGCTCGAATACCGTCGTCGAGACGGAGGGGGCCTTGGTGCCGGTAGACTGCTCAGTCCAAAGTGGGCGTCAGCATGCAATTACTTGGCACTGAGTGATTTGGCCATATCAATAATTAGCTAGAGGGTAAATACATACCTAGCTGGACTCGGCACGTCGCTTGCGACAATACCGCCAGACACAGCAAGCCACGATGGAAATAAGCATGGATGCGCCAACAGCGGCTCCAATGATGATTCCCACCTTCGCACCGGGGGAGATGTTGTTCCATTGGCCTTCAGCATCATTCATCACTTGGGTGCCATTGACTTGGCAGCCGGAGCCGTCACATCCCACTGGGCCATCCCTCGCGACAAGGTCCTCGTAGAACGATTGAGGAACGTAATTGATCATGCTGGAGGGAGAAGGCTGTTTGAATGTTTCAAGTCGACGTGGGGACTGTCTAGCTATTAACGGTGATTTTGACAAGTACAGGTTATTTGAGAATGATTGCGCGAACCAAGACAGCTGTTGAACGAGTTTGAACTTGGACAGAGGGCCGTTTTGAAACGGGAATAAGCGACAGTATTTGTAAGAACTCAAAGCCTCTGCGAACCAGCTCAGGTTCGCGTGCTACGAGAACCAGGCAGTAGCGAATACTGAAGCAGTCCTTGGCTGGAAGCGGATACAAGGACGTGCAGCAAATGAACAAGAAAACGGACTCCGCCATGCTGAGAAGTCACTAGTGGCGCTCGGACGCTTTTGACAGACAGACAACCCATGGGATCACACAGCAAGGCTGATTCGGCATCTGGGCCGGTTGTCACTTGCCCACCTCTGTTGTATGAAGTCCAGCCCCGGGCCCACGTTCTGTTTTTGCGGCAGTGGTATGCTGGACCGTTGTCAACAGATGGTTGGAGCGGCCGTTAATTTCGAATCCCGTATACCGGTAGGACAGATAGGCTCCGCCGGTGCCAGGTGAAGCAAACAAATGAGCAAACAGACACAAAGTCCGCCTCGAAGTGACCGAGACTTGGATACACCGGCCCGCAGTTTTTACACTTGCTCTCGAGCGACGGTCGGGCTACGCGGCCAAATCCAGCGGTAATACACACTGAATCGACAACCTTGGAATGCAAAGCGATTGCTGAATATTCACGCACATCGTGGGCGACAAGAGGCAGGAACATGTTGTTTAAGGCTATTATTCATTCATTTCCATAAAAACAGCTAGATGGATGAAACTGGTGATGCACTCCTTAGTAACTTCATGTCCCCCACTCAATGATTCTGCGCCGTCGCCATTACTACCCTCATGCCTAGGTGTGTAACACTCCAGAAGTCCCATAACGACTGTGTTCTCATCGCCCAAGCTTCCCATGGTTTCACTTCCGCTTTGGCCCTCGTGAAATATCAATGCTGACATTGCCAGCTTCCTCTTGCTTCCGTTTTGCTCGTTTTCGGTACAGGACAAACAGAACGATGCTAGCTATGACAGTCCCAACAAGCACGCCAGCCACGATGAACAAGTATTTCCGTTCAACGCACTGATCACAACTTCCTTGTGCCATGGTCGAGTTGTTGCCAGCATCTGTGCTGTTTGGGCCAAGCACCGGCAAAGTAGGACTCGAACTGATGTCAGACATCTTGGACATACGCAACGCGCTCGTAAAGCCTCGGATATGACTTAATAATCAACGAGGGAACATAGAATATGAAGCTAGGTTGCTGTCAGCTCCGTAATGTAGTGCTTATCGAAGAGATGATAGATCAAAAACAAAAAGGGCATGTGGTTCTGCTCACCGCAACTCTACGTGCCCAACTAGTCAGTCTTCGCGTTGGGGATAATTGTGTTTGTAGTGTTGAATGTGGCAGACCTAGTGAGAACTCGTTTCAATGAAGAGAAACAAGAGATATATCACTTCTCGAACAGTCCTATCCTCAGACTTGACGGTCGAAAATGTCGAGAGCCAGCGGGTTAGTACGTAGAAAAAGCAAAGCTACCTAAGTACATCAAACACAGACGGGATGAAAGATGACAAGGCGAACTTGTACGCAGAACGCAACATGTTTGCACCGTACAGCGTGAAACAACACCGAAAATAACAGTGGTCGTGCAAGTCTTTTGGAGCTGTCACTCCAGGGTCATGTCAAGTACTGCAGGCTGCCGTGAGGCTGAATTGCCTAGTGAGCTATCCTAACACAATTCTCTCTATACTATCGAAACAAACATTAGCTAGCCTCTTAAATTAAATCTCGCGCATTGCCGTTATGTCTGTGTGCTGTTTCGCAAGACGGATCACAGGATGCACAATGGCATTTGGGTCTCGTGTGCGCTCATATCCAACCCAATTTTATTCAGAGTTATTTTTAACTTCTAATATCAACTTTTAGAATGGGATTGTGATGTCAGTAGCTGCAGCCCTGTACCACGTACTGGTAACCCAGGGTAAGTAATTAGCCAGAGGGCGGTGTAGCCTCAGGTATTGCCTGTCGAGCTGCACACGGCTCTGCCATTACATCTCGCATTTCCCATGTCGTCAACGTTGCCTACCGTTCAGGAAAGCAAGTTATTATGTTGCGTTTGGGCATAAGCTTTCTGCCTTGTACCAGGCATCCTCAAGTCAAACACAGCTGATGAGGCTTGTACACCCTGCACCACATACCTACCTAGGTAGGCATCGGAGCCGCACAAGCCAGCGGCCTTCGCCTCGATGCCAGTCATGGCACGCCTATGCCTAGGAACACAACGTGGCTGAATCCCAAGGTCCTCATGGCCTTGGTGAGCAAAGTCACACCCTACGTATTCAGGTGACAGCGGTATTGTGCGAGCATACAGATGTCGCGCGCTCGCAGTGATTGCTCACGAGGCTCTTGGCCGGCCACGAACGACCTTCTGTCAACTGGTGAGTCCCGGTTTGATCAAGCAGGCCACCGACTATATCACAGGCTAGGTGCGACAGGTGACATGTAAAGCGTGGGATTGAGAGGATTGCTCCAAGCTTGGCTTAGAAGCCCCATGTGACATGGTGGGATATCAATTGATGCATAAATCATCAGTGACTCGTGTGATCAACAACCCACAGCCTCACCCGCGGGAAAACAATTGCAAGCATCCGCATGATGATTGTACTTTGCAAAGGGTTACTTTGGTTCCACCCAGTTGTCTTGCCTGGAGTTTACAGACCGGAGACATCGCGACCGGCCTTTCGCTGACATGGTTGTGACCCTATCCCGTGAGTGGTCTCCAGGACTTTCGGCCGCCACATGTGCACTGCTGTGGCCCCCGCTGGTGATCCCTGGATTGTTCTCCGCGGCAGAAAACTCGACGTGAAGCGCACAAACATGTGAGGGCGTGGAATTAAATACGCCCCGGGGGCTCAGAATGGATTCGATTCGTTGGCCTACTGGCAAAGCTGTTAACTCCCACACGCCGATGACATCGACAGCAGGTGTTTATCGACGGGAGTGACATTGGCAAGGCTACTGTCGTCGAGGCAATCAGTCGCCGGAGCGTTTGGTGGGGGGTGACGTCTTACAAGTACCTAGGGTCCGTAGAATCAAAGATTCCTTTGCACTGTCGACATCTGGACATGCTCTAGAATCAATGCAGACATGCTACGACACAGGACAAACAATAGGGTCATCCGTTCTCACAGGTGTTCATGTTTTGTCTCCATTTTCAAATTCGGCTTATACCGAGCGGAGTTTCAAGTGCCATACTTTATTCATACCATTTGCACAAATTATTATCCTTTGTTGGTAGATAGTCTTGCATGTCGCCTTCATGTATGACGTCTACCATATCTGGCAACTTTAGAATTCTCAGATTCGAGTTGCCCAACGCAATTTGAAATGTCCGTGACAACATTTCACCTCGCACATTAAATCAAACATGAGCGGTCAAAATGATATACCCAGAATGCAGCCTATGTAAAGCCGAGTGCTGCGGAAAGCTTCAGCAGTCAGTCAACCCTGGGGAATCTTGGGAAATCGAATTGTGGACGTGGTCTCATGCACGATGTGAACGAGAGCCAAGCTGAGGAAGAACATCATGTTGGGGAGACACATTCAATGTTCGGGGGCTTCTGAATCTAGGAGGGTGGGCTGTTTGTTCTCTTGGTTGCAATTAACCCCCAGTTAATCATACGTTAACCAGGTGAACGATCACCACCTGGGCACATCCTTATACGTGTCCAGGTGCTCCGTATTGGCCGAGGTAGGACACTGCATTGTGCTATGTTGTACATTCACGGCATTTGTGGCTGATGAACAAGCTTCCTGTGATTACAGGGGCGCATACCCCTAAACGCGTAGTGGAAGCAGTGCCAGCTGCCAACTTTAGATTCAAACTTCTGTAGTGATTGCGGCCATACCACTCTCAGAACGATGCCCTCCCAGTGTTGAGGCATTTTGGACGTGATAATTTGCTCCCCTACTGAGAGTGAAGTTTCTGCCAGAAACGGTGGGGTACCACAGAAAATTGACTTAATTCATCGGATAGTATGGTCCTGAAGCAGCCGAGACGTTGTTGAAATCTGCACCAGCAGCTGCCATGGTGCTGCGGCCCCCGTGCTTCCCTCCGATGTTGTCTTCAGCTCCACCGTCAGCCCGGTCCAACGGCTCAACCTCGCTACCCCGCCCAATTTCCAACTCATATGAGCCCGGCAACTCGCTAATAGTCAAAAGCCCACACTGCTCCGGCACCATAGAATGGTAAGCTGGTTCAGCTGCCGCCGCGGGTGATTGTTCCTGGAAGGTCGGGCCGCATATGGCAGCAGAACTCTCACCGGTTTGCATGTCCCCGCCGGAGCAGACATCCGCTCCTTTCCCCTGCGCACACAGCTCGACTGGTGGTGGACGTGTTTTCTGCTCAGGAGCGCTGACGTCTTGAACCGCCGGGGTAGCTTTCAGGACCGTCCGCTTCCAACGTAAATAGAATATCCCGAACAGAAGCAAGCAGATTATCGCGACTGTAACAAGAACTCCGCCGATAATGTACGGAACAGTCGAATTTTGATTGGCGTTGTTTGGCTCAGGGTCAGTGGGGTTGGACGCTGTTGGGGGGGAGGATAGCATTTCCTGAGGCCCTCGCATGGATTCAGGCCCGCATGAGAAAAATACAAAAGTTGGCGTTCTTGTGTACATATCTACGTTCCCAGTTAGAAGCCATGTGACGCATGCCGGTGTCTCGCTGCCGTAACTATGCAGAATTTTAGGACTTGACTCTATTTCAAATCGTCAGATTGTTCCATGCTCACCAGCAGAGGTCATTATCGCCACATATGTTTGTAATTGGCAAGGTCGACGTAGGGTAAATGCTGGTCAACGTAGGGTGGATGCTAGTCGAGGTAGAGATTGGTGGAGTCGTCACGGTGCGAGCATGATGAGACAAAAGTTGGGCATCTTCTGTGCTAGTCTCACGGCATGCGAAACTCATGGGCACGCTGTTGTAGTCGCCCTCATATGAACGACAGTATATCCACTGATTCAAGGTTGCACAAAACTCCAAGGTCGTATCTGGGCAGAGAAGAGGAATCCCTGGGATTTATGTTTGTCAGTTGCCTGTCTCGGATCAAAGTAACAATTTGCTCCTCCGCCTTGACGCAAGACACCAAAAAAAAAACAATTGTCCAGCTTTCCTTCGTCTTAGCTGTAAGCATACCGTCTGTTCTGAAGCCACATGTTTCATAAGTGTCAAAAGCTCGGGGAGCTTTTGTTGGGATTGGGACTACAGCTTGAGGCTTGTCGTATCGTTTCGGACTAGTTAAAGTCTCAGGCGCATCAGTGGAAAGCCGTAATGCACAGGAGACGCTGCCCAGAAGCGTGCTTTGCATAACAAGTAGCAAGGCCAAATGAGGATGCATTTTGGTGACATGGATTTAGATGACACACGAGTGGGCAATGATGAGTCCTAAAAAAAAAAAGCACAACTAGCGGTCGAAATCAGCCAAAGTAGAGCGAAGGGCAGCAAATTCTTCGACAGAATAGAGGAAGTCTTGAAAGCTTGGGCGCGACGTGGTCAACAGCAAAGTGGAAGGCCCCGGTGGAAACCACGGCAACAAAGCTGGTCCGACAAGACTATCAACGAGGTTGGGGTGCTAGGTCTACTCCCGTTTGATCACTTCAACCAAGAATCAGCCTCAATTCCCATTTACCCATGTTAGGCAATGAAGCGAGGGCGACACGGCAGGTACAATCTCACGAACTCCCTGGCGCGGGGTGAAACATTTTGATGCACGGCAAGTGTCCTTGCAGTAGCCAGCAAACCCTTTCTATCATCCGGCAAATAAGCAGACCTGCCAGCGCCATAATGGCGAAACAATATGATTCTACGAAGTTAAGAATTCCAGAAAAGGCAATCGTAGTCCGGGAAATGTAATTCGTAGGTGGAATTTTGTTTGTTTGTTCTCAAGTGCTAAAGGTATCCAGATGTCAATAGCGTGACGCTCTCAGCGCTTACCTACCTAGGTACCTAGGTACATAGATAGGTACATTTTACCAGCCGCCAAAGAGTCCTACAGACACGTTGAAAGTTTGTGCAGTGTCCTACCTATATACTGACCATTCAAGACACGTAACTCGATATGATGTGGTCTTTGGACAACATGGGGTGGAATCATGGGGCATCCGTCGGGTCCCTACAGCCAGCTTGGTCAGACAAATCGCGCGGGGATTTGATGGGGCATGAAGTCACCAGGCCTGGAACCAGGTGGCACTCACCAATCCGTAACAAGTCCCTCATCCAAGTTTGCCATGGCCTCTAGATCATCATCCGAGATCTCGAAGCCGTTCACATCGACGTTCTCAACAAGTCTCTCCTTCTTGGCGCTCTTTGGGAGGGTGATCATGTTGTTTTGCAGAGACCACCTACCCGACACACAATCAGCATTATTACATGCCGAGAATACATACCTTGCAGAAGGAATGAGACCAGGGATTCGTACTGATTCTTACTTACCTCACAAACAGCTGTGCCGGCGTGCAGTTGTACGCCTTGGCCAGGCTGACAATCTTGGGATGTCTCATGCGCATCGCCCTAGCCAACGGCGCGTACGCCTCCACGCTGATGTCGTGCTTGGCACACGTGTCACGGATGGCCGTCTGCGTGTTGAATGGGTGCACCTCGATTTGGTTGATGACACAATGGACCTTGGGCTTCGAAGCCATGAGCTCTTCAATCTGCATCTCACCCGGGCGGGGCATCGCATCAGTACATGACACAGGTACAAGGACAAACATCAAGTGTTTGCTTCTTCTCTTTGTTGTTGTTGTTGTTGTTCTCCGTCGACCGGCCAGCCACAGAAAGCTGAGCAAGGCAGTAACAAGTAACACACTCACATGTCTCACACCAAAGTTGCTCACCCCAGCCATCTTGACCTCCCCAGCCTCAACAGCATCCTCCAGCGCCTTCCAGCTCGTCAACCGCGCCTCCCTGCCACCATACGGACTATGGAGCAGGAAAAGGTCCACATATCCCAGGCCGCAGACGTCGACAGACTGCTTGATACTGCGGCGCACCTGGTTGTAGTTGCTACTGCAGCTCGCCAGCTTGGACGTGTAGTGAATATCCTCGCGCCTCAGGCCGCCGGTATTGTCGGCGCTGCTGAGCCAGTCCAGGATCGCCTTGCCCGCCTCGCGCTCGTTGTGGTACATCTGGGCCGAGTCGAAGCCCCGGTAGCCTGCTGATAGGGCCCACTTGGTTGATTGGTAGGCCTCCTTGCCCGACATCATGTACAGGCCCAGCTGAATCTGGGGAATCGCCTGGCCTGTTGCCAGCTGCCAGCATGCCCAGTGTGTCAGACCGTCAGCATTTTGGAACGGATGAGATTGCTGGCCGTTGGCCGGTATTCGCGTACCTTGACCCTGGTGGCCAGCGTATATGTTTGAGTTGGCATGTTGCCCCTGTGCTCATTCAATCCAATGTTGATATCGTGGCTCCAAGATGTCGGGTTCAATCATGGCGGGTTTGCAACGCTCTCGAGATACGGCTGCAAAGATGTTGCACTGCACATGTGTGACGTCAGGAATGGGTCAATCAGTGCCCTCCGATATCGGGCCCATGTTGAGCCTCCCGAAGTCATCACCATGGGATGTCTGCAGTACCTGTATGTGTATGAGCAACTTCTCTTTCCGTTCGCGAGTTTTTAGTCTTTTCCGAGATTAACAATTACCGCAGCCGAGGTCTCCAAGTTGTTCAAAACTTCAACACACAGAGTCACTTAGCAGTATTCTCAGATACACGGAAACAACTATCTTAAGACACATGGTGTGTTATGTGAAGAGGTTACAAGGGAAGGAAGCAAGCAATGACTGAGCACCTTGACAAGCAGGGAGCTGAAACAGCGGGCCAGAACGTTGATGAAGATGGATTTTATTGATTATTGTTTTAATGATGAAAACAATAATGCCGCATCAGAGGCACTCTCACTGGTGATGTATGACCCCCCCGTAATCTAACATTACCACCACCACACCAACAATCACGGCGCCACTGGCCACGAGACCCACGATAGTCCTGACAGGACGCCACCTCCCCCGATCTTGTTCCCGACTGCGCTGCGCCTTGCACCGCTGGCACTGGCACTAGCGACCAGCGGTGCACTGTTCCTCAGCCCATCCAACTGACACCCAGTAGTCGTCCGAATTCTGCCTCCTCCACCAGCGGGAGCTAGGAGGAGCCGGCGCGGCTGAAAATGCATTACATGGTCAGCAAAGTGCAGGGTTAGGCGTAGCTGGTGGAAAAAGACAAAGAGTCGAGGCGAAGATCGAGGGTTGGGATAATGACAGTCCCATCATGGGGCTCAAAGACGCGAAGGGGACTCGACGACAAGGAATGCTTCACGGAGCTGATACCGCGAAAAGAAAGTTTAAAAGAAATAGAGAAAACGAGCGTGATGAAGGGGGGCTTGACACCGCGAAGGAAGCTCCAAGACGCGAGGGCCTGGGGGGGGGGGGCTCAATGGTGACAAGAGCAAGAACAAGGGGCAGGACAAAGAGACTTGACTTACGTTGACTCCCGGCCGACTCCCTTTGCTCCCTGTGGAGGCTTGGCGATGGCATTCGGGCGACTTCTTGACTTGACTGGGCGTGCTTGACTTGTTCAGGAGGATGGGCATCGGGAGGCGAGCGGCTACCCTGGTAAAGGGCGTCGGGAAGATCGGGATCGTCGGTGGCGGTCAGGACATATCGTGGCGCGGAAGCGAAAGTCTCGAGCCAGATGGCGTTGGTAGACATGACTGTTGTGTGGTGAAGAATGGCAATGTTATTTCCGAAGGGGGTCTTTGTGGGATTCCAGTGAGAGTGCATGATGAAGAAAAAAAGAAGAAAAGGGGAAAAGGAGGAAACGCGAGAACGGGGGAACAGGATGGGTTTAAATGGGTGCGAGATCTGAGCTGGTTCCCAAGGGTTGTTTACTCTGGACCTGCCTTCGACAGAGAAAGGAGGACTTGAGGACGTCATCTTTGCCAGCTGCTCGAGTGGGTGGACAGTAAATATTCTCAGGTGCTGGGAAGGACCGTTCCACGCAAGACACGAGCAGGCATGAGCCGCTGGGACCCTCCCTTCCTCTCCCAGCTTTACAGCATACAATTCCGGAACTGGATGGGAGCACTTGCTGCCCTACTTCGGTGCTAAGGGTCGCGAATTATGGTTGCGCGTGTTAGGTTTGTAAACAAACGGATACTATGTCACAGCGAGAGGTCTAAATAGAGACACAAAACACTGTACATGTGGTCTCACCAATGTTCAGATCATCACACCCGGCCAAGGGGATGCCCGGAGCTCTAAGGCTAGACTTGACTGACGCCCCCGGGGTATTGGGCCAGTGCTTCCCTCCCTGGAGACTGACTTCACGCCACAACGAAACAAGACACCTGCCTGCGTTTTCCAATTGCGAAGCCTGTCCGCGCCTTCTCCCAGCAGAGTCTATCACCGCGGACGATATTCTCCGTGTTCACAGACATGACGTGGCTGCTCCCAAAGAGTCCCTTCCCCAGCAAATGTAGACCGCAAATGAAGGATGGACGTATATAAGGTGACGCCACTGGCATCCGACATACATCACTCCTGCCTGCTTAAGTACTTAGGTATCTCCCTCGGGCTAGTAGGAGCTGTTTGTCATGCGGACGCATCGAGCACTGGCATCCCAGAAGCTATTGGCAGCAGCACCTGGGCACTTCCCCAACGAGCCCACCTGAGCAGGGCTGTAGGTATCGATGTCGATGTCATTCCATGCCACGCCCCGAACTCGTGTCTATGTTCAAGGCGAAGTGGACGCACCCTTCTTCTGCCAGCAGATCGTTGACGCCAAAAAGCGATCGAAATACTCAGGGAAATACTGTATGTCTTCTAGTCCACGTTTCAGGTTCCATATTTGTGTACAACAGAAACATTCTTCAACCAGGTAGTGAGATTTACCGATTGCCTGATGCTTCGGGCCAGGAGGTGCATGATGTCACAGATGAAGAGTTGCAGTCCACCAGAGCATCGGCATGACATCTGGAGTCTGCGCCTTCCTCCTCACATTGTTCACAACTTAGGGCACAGTGACATCACATCGGACAGTTCTGCACGGTCGAGCAGACGACCCCGGCGAGGTTGAAAACCCCGAGAGATTGTCACTTCCTGGTTTAGTCAGCCCGGATGTCTAAAAAGACATCGGAGGATTCTCGCCTGGCCACCTCTAGTCCGTGGCCAGAGAACAGTCGGGCATGCCGTGACAAGTGCATCGGATCGATGCCAGTGGACACATAGTTTTGGGGGTAGCTTAACAAAATTTTACTCAGAATTGAATGGCAGCAACTTGAACTCTAGGCTATCCCAACCGACTCATGCCCAGTTGTGCAGCCCAACAATTAGATCTCAACTTTCCCCATGACCTCCCCACGGCCAGAGAGCTCATGTACTCTGTGACGGAACATGTGTCGAAGCTCGAAGAGGAAGCTAGCAAGCGCTCGCAGGGTAGCTTTCACCAGAGGCGAGGCACTTTGGGGTTCGTTAAGGGGTTCGTTCCCATTGGCCTCGGCTGCGGATGCAGCATCGGCGGTGGCTGCGGATGCGGCAAGCACAAGCGCGATTAGGCGACGTGTTGATACCTGGGATGTTTGACGGGCCTCGTGGAAATGATTAGTTGGTCCGTCATCGTGTGAACCAGTACTTCCCTTGTGGGGTGAGAAGAGGCAGCGGTTGAATAATATCAATTACAATGATTGGCCGTACCTACTTCGATGTCAGCCTGGATATCAATTCATTCCCAGGTGCCTTGAATGCTACCAGGAGTTGTAGCGTGTTGGCGTGAATATCTGGATTGCCTCGCCCTGCAATGGTCACTTCAATGCAAAATGTCTGTTTTCATCAACACACACCTTTCTTACCATCAATGTTGTATTCCCAGGTTTCCAACCGTTCTTGTGGACCGCTCGGGCCCCAACAACCACAGGAGCATCTCCCACCACATCTATTCGTTCGAGCTAGACATGCCTTGACGCAAAGCCTACAAATTAGTAGCTGGATCTGGATTTCTCATGGATGTACGGCAGGGAAAGCAGTCTCGCTGTTCGTTCTCCGGTATCGGATCGGATGAGTCCCAATCCTCTGTTGGTGATATGAGCAGCATTGACGAGCACACTTGAGCATCCAGAGATCTCAAGCAGCTGCATCTGTCCGAGTCTTTTACACCTCCATCACCAACTATGTTCCGTAATAGAATCTGGAGTGGCAGACACGCCCAATCGATCTCTCTGGTCAAACATACAACAGTGGACTAGGCTCAAGTGTTTCTAGGGGGTCCCATCGTTGCAGTACGCACCACTTGAGCACCTGCAGGTTCAATGAACGAACGGAGTGGATAACTGACGGCAACTTATCCAGATAAACTGAGAATCCCTCCAACGATGAGGATAAGCTTCTGCAGGAGCAAATTAGAGTTCACGAAATTCCCGCAGCGGTCATCTCACTTTCTCCCGGGACCCTCAAAATTCGACCCGTTGTTGACGCATGAGCCCCTCTCTCAGATCCACCCGCCACGAGGGGCTACCCCAGAAAGCCCGTCGATAGCGACCCACAAGCACCGACACGCCTCAATCTCGGACCCATCATCCCTGATAAGCAAGCTCAAGGCGGCACTTTTTCCGGGCCCTGCGGTGTTCGTTCCCCTCCCCGCCTTCCCCCACGGTCCGTCCCTCAACGGCGATCTATCTCATCGCACCAGCAGTTCTAAGACCTCAGCCAGGCACGCAACTTGGCAAGCGGAGATTTCCACAATGGAGCCAAGCACCGACCAGGACTCCAAAAGACCGGTCCGGGACCTGGAGGAAGACGAGGTCGTCGGCGCCGTCGCGCATCATCATCATCATCATCATCAGGACGCGCAGCAGCACAGCCACAGCTCGAGCAGCACACATGCACTCAGCCCCCCGTCATCGAAGCGCCGCCGGGTCGCCGACAGCGTCCGGGTCCGCGCGGCACGGGCGTGTCAGCGGTGTCGACGGCTGAAAGAGAAGTGTGATGGGCGACACCCGTGCCAGCGGTGCTCCCGGTCCGGGCGGAGCTGTGAGTTCGCGCCTGTGGCTGCCGGGTTCCCGACACCGGGCACGACGACCTCGTACCCGACCAAGCAACGGGTCTCGCATGCGCATTCGGCCTCGGTGAGGTCGATTGGGGAGAGCAGCAATGGTGGGGGTGGTGGTGGTGGTGGTGACGACGGCCGGTCCGAGGAGAGGGTCAAGTGTCTTGAGAGTCTTGTCCAGCACCTCCTCGGAAATGTGCCAATGGACTTGAGTAACCTCCGGCGCATGTCGGACAAGGTCAGGCAGAGGCCTGCTCCAGCGAGCGAGGCTGGGGATGAGAGGCCTGAGCCTGAATACCTCGATGAAATGGCCCTTGAAGACGAGAACTTCACGGTGAAGACGTTATCTCAGAGCATAGCACGTAAGAGCCGAACCTTTCCTTCGAGGTGCAGATATCTGGACCGTGGTGACTCACACTTAACCCCAGACTACTCCGGCGAGTTCTCGCATTGGAACTTCTCCCAGAAACTCCGCCGACGGCTCAGCCAGTGCCTCGACTCAGACATCCCAATCTCATCCGCGAGGCTGGACGCAAGGAACCTGCCCCACGCTGGCAGCCGCAGCGGTGCACCGCCGCCCAAGAAGGGCATGAAGATCCTCGAGTACTGGCGCGCGACCCAACTACAGTCACACAAGTCCCTCGTGCAGAGCGTCATCAGCTGCCTGCCACCCCGCGCCGTGGCCAACTTCCTCGTGCAAGTGTACTTCCGGCACGCCCAGGTCAACTGCTTCTACGTGGAGGAGTCGTGGCTACGCAAGAAGCTTGAGTTCTTGTACGAGGCGCCCGGGCACGTCAACAGTGAGGACTCGGCCTGGGTGTGCTCGGTGCTGATGGTGCTCGCCATTGGGACGCAATTCGCGCATATGGCTGCTGGTGCTCCAGAGGACAACCTCTCAGAGCCCGACGTCCCGGAAAGAGACGGGCAGAAACCGTCGGGTGGACCTCCTGATACGGACTCGGACGTTGGCGTCACCTTTTATCAGATGGCCTCCAAGCTCATTCCGGATATTATTACCATGGCGTCGATGGAGAGCGTGCAGGCGTGCCTACTTCTGGCACACTACGCCTTGCCTTTGGACACACATGGACTGGCGTACACCTATCTCGGGCTGGGGATCAAGATGGCTATCCAGAATGGGATGCACAGGAGGTACGCTGGGAACGATCTGGACACGTGGACCATTGAAACGCGCAACAGGTTATGGTGGACGGCATACACTGTTGAGAGGCGTGTCAGTGTGTTGCATGGACGGCCAGCTTCGATCTCGGCGACCGAGGTGGACGCAGAGCTGCCCAAGGACCTACACCAATTCCGGACGCATGGCGACGTATCCAGATATGCCAACATGTCTGCTCTGATAGACATGACCACGCGGTTGGGCGAGGTAGCCAACGCCATGTGAGTCTTCCTGAACTCCCATGCCTGGAACGCATCAAGGCTGAGCTAAGCTGACTGGACTGACCATGATCGTCTACAGCACACTCCTCCGGCGATGCCCCAGAAACCTCCAACCAACTTACTTCGAACGCATAGTCGTGATATGCCAGGCCCTGCACGCATGGTGGTCCACCCTCAGCCCAGAGGTCCAAAACCCGACCCCATCATCCCCAAACTTCCGCTCAAACGCCCACCTCAAACTGTGCCTCTACCTCAACGACATCTTCGTAGGCCGCCCCTTCATCTTCTTCCAGGCCACCGGCGTCACCCCCGAGTCCGCAGCCTCCCCAGAACAAACCCGGCGGCCCAACGAGACCCACCCCTCCTCCTCTTCAACAACATCCTCCTCCTCCTCCCCAACACCCCCAAACACCACCACCACCACCGTCGTACCAGAACGGCCCCGCAACCGCGCCGCCCTAGTCACGCGCGCCGTCGAGGCCGCGATAAACACAATCGCGCTCCTCCGCACGCTGCACGAGACAACCGGGCTCGCGCGCTCAAGCTACACCGAGTTCAGCGCCTGCCGCGCCGCACTGCTCGTGATGCTGGCGCAGTCGGTCGTCCTGGGGCCCGCCACGCCGCAACCGCGGCTCAAGGCGGCCGTCGAGATGGGCATGCGGCTGATCCGGCGGATGGCGGCGGGGAACAACGTGTCTACGCAGAGCGAGGCGAGTATCATTGAGGCGCTGGAGATTGCTGTGAGGCGGCTGCATGCTATGCAGGATGTGAGAGGGGGAGGGGGTGGGGGT
>MAVT02001026.1:0-17592 GCA_001702395.2 Diaporthe helianthi | reverse complement strand
TTTAATAATATTTATTTTATAAAACTTGGGTTAGGGTTACGGCGTGCATACAAGGGTTAAACATTTGTAGTTTTGTAGTTTCATTTGTAGTTTTTTTTGTCACAACTCTAAGTACTAGTTAACAGTTTTAGTTAGTAACTTTTTTAAATTAAGGGTTTTAACCTTTTAAATAAGTTATTATTTATTAGTTTCTAGCTTTATACTTTTTACAGAAAGGTTTTAATTAATATAATTCATTTTTAACCCTCGTTAATATATATATAATAAAGTTTTAAAACTATACTAGTACTAATTAGGCCTTTTCTTTTTAGAAAAGGAGTCCCTTCTTTAATAAGAAGAGTCCCTTCTTTAGGAAGGACGCTTTAACTACCTATAGCCCCTAGTTAAAAAAGAGAGATATATATAGGGCTGTATGATTAGTTATAGGAAGGCAGTGTACCCTCCGAAAATGGGCGGGCGAATCTTCTTACTCGTTTATAGTGGATAGAGCGGAAACCCCCGGGCTGTTGTTTGGTGTTTTGGACTTGCGGCGCGATGATTATCGTCGCCAGCACCGACCCATGTAGTACGCCTTCGGGTTGTATACGGATTAAGAACGACACTACTCAATCCATATACTTGAGGGAAACGTCCACCTCATGAACGGCCGAGTTCTGATGATTCCTAGCCAACGGATAAACTAGGTACCGACTTTAAAAGGCGGTTAATGGTATCATGGAAAAGTGCACACCCCTCGCGCCCCATTTTCCCCAGGCCGACTCAAAAAAACAAAAGGGCTAATCATCCGCTGGCAACTCGCCACAGCCGGGCCAGAATCACTACTCTCGGGCAAAAATGTCGAACTATCCCTATTCAATAAGTCCGGCGGAAAGTACAGCGGGGGCGTGGTATTGTTGTCCATGCAGGCCTCCTCATATAAACAGACGCGTCTCCAGGAGGGAGCAGGTCATGGTCCGCCCACACCGCCAAGGAATTTCCGCACCCGACCAATCTCCAGCTCTCCTTTCTCACTCTCCACAGCCCGCACTAGCCCCTCTAACAAATCGTCAACTTGGCCCTCGGGGCAGTTGGCAGCCAGGGCAACCAGTCGCCTATACTTGTACTCGATATCTCGACTTGTGCCTTTGAGGATCGACACCTTGTCTTTCATGGTGTTCAGGATGTCAGTCGTTGCTTTCAGGCGGGCTCGGAGGATACCAGCATCCGGCAATGCGGGCTGGTGGTCGGCCGAGTTTAGCGCCCTTTCGAGCTCGTCCTCCCAAGCTGCGGCAGAGTTGCTCTGTGATGCGGCCTGTTCATTATCCATGTGGCCCATGCGGTATTGAAGACTTTCAAGCTCTCTCGAGAGGTTCGCGACCTGTTGTCTGTTGACTTGCTGCTGTTTTGCCTTGTCCTTGACGACCTCTAGGTTCCGCCGCGTCTCCGCAAGCCTTGACGAGTTCGCTCTTAGCGCTGTCTGGAGCTCATCGAGGGTCTCCTGCTTTGCCTTGAGCTCTTCCTGCGCGATCGCGGCCGTCTCCCCCAACAGATCTTTCATAGCTGCAAGCTGATTAGCAACGGCCGGCGGTTTCCCATGGTGTGTGTGCCTGATGCCTGACTCACATGCCACGATGTCATCGCTACTCTCTTTGCTCCTTTGCGTGCTCACAGCCAAATCGTTCTTTGCCACGTTCTTGACATCCCGATCCGCGTCGGGCAGCTCGCCGATGCCAAAATCCGCCGGCCGCAGGCCGACACGATTTGGTATTGAAGGATCGGCATGAACCTCGAGAAGCTGTGAGATGATGCTCCGGTTCGATATCCGAGCAGCCAGGTTTAATGCTGTGTCGCCGGCCTTGTCCTGGGCATTAACCACCTCGATCATGAATCGGCCCAGCCCCATCTTGTGGGCGTTACTTGGCTGGGGGCCGGTAGAGTTCGCGGTGTGGTCCTGACTGCTCGGGGCACTACCCTGGCGAACAACCCACTCAAGCAGACAGTCGAGGTAGTACTTGCTCGTGGCGTGCCGGCGCTCGATGGCGCTTGTGACGACAACATGATGCAGCACTGTGCGACCCTTGTTGTCTGCGACCTCAAGGGTGTGGCCAAGGAGATCCAGTAACTCTGGGAAGGAAAAGTTGTCGTGAGAGTTTGTGACGATGACGGCGCGCATGAGGGCGGTCTGGCCCTCAGAGTTCACCCGGAAGGGATTAGCCCCATGCCTAATCAAGGCCTGGACGATGCTCATGCGCGATAGTGTGGCGGCCCAGTGCAGCGCAGTGTGCTGCTGGCTGTCAATGGGCATGTCTAACTCTAGAGGCGTCAAGGACCGCAAGTCTTCGAAAGCATTAGGATCCGCGGGCTCCGCGAAGAGGGTCAGTAGTGTTTTGCGGGTGGCCTCGGCATCCACAGACTGGTCGTAGGGCAGAGGCGGTAGAGGAGACACACCGTCGTGGTCCTCCACCTGATGCAGATTTAGACCGTGCTGGGAGTAGATGAAGGATTCGTTTGGCTCGGTGGGGGAGCCTGGGAAATTTTCGGCACTCATATACATGCTCTGTGATTGAGAAGGAGGTTGCGACTGGGGTTGCGACTGGGGTTGCGAGTGCCCGAAGCTGTCTGCCGCCGTCCCCGCGACCCTCGGTCTCTTCCTAGGAGGCTCAGCCCCGTCGACGCTCATCGACTGCGTACTGTTTCGTTGTGGAGGGTATGCAGAGTCACCATTCCGGACGTGGTCAGAGGCGAAGCTCTGCTGCGAGTTCCCAGGGAAGTCGTCGACGCTCTGCATCGAGGCAGAGGGCTGGCGATTGAAACTAGGGGCCCTGGAGGGGCCACCGCGGCCCCGGGGCCCCGGCGAGTCGAGCCTTGCTTTGCTGATGGCGGCAACGGCATTGGAGGCGGTAGAGGATATGTTCTTGAAAAATGTGCCAGACATGCTGTTGGGCCTATTGTTGATAGGCTGACTGTAAAGCCTTTTCCGCTGGGCAGCCATGGCCTGCTCCTTGGTCGGGGTGTTGAGGTCGCCACGGCCCGCAGCAGTGCCACCCTGACCCATGTCGTATGTCAGTAGCGGGCGGAGGAGGTCTTCTACACCATACTGGCGGCAGACCTGGACACCTCGTTCATAAGATATCCAAGTGCCCTGGTATTTGCCGTAGCCGCCCTGGACCTTCTCGTGCTCGCCCGTCTGGATCTCCTTCTCGAGGATCTTTGTTCGTTTCCCTTTGTCCAGGCCGGCAACTTTCAGGATCTGAGTGGCGTTGAGGCAGCTGTCATGACGGCGGCGCATGACGGCAACGTTGTTGACCTCCATCTCGTAGACTTCGACGCCGGAGTAGGTGGACTACGAAAGCAAGGTCAGTGGCACCGCCCGCAAAGTGTGAGGTGGGCGCGCAGGAGTTTTGGGGAAGGAAAGCTACGGACAGAATAGATCTGGGGGAAAGTGTCGTCGTCCATGGTGGATGGCAAGGGGTCTCCAGAGTGGTGGCAGGCGGCACGGGCTGGTCGGATAGGCTGGCCGGATAGGCTGGCCGCAAGGCTCGCTGATGGCGAGGCTGGCGGAGTGCTGCGAAGGGGTGATGTGATAGTGATGCGAGAACCGATGTGACATTAACCTGGGCGCGAAAGGAACGAGATGGCGGCAGGACACTGTCGGCGGGGAATGGATGCGATGCGCCGTCCGAGTGGGGAACGTATAAAGATGTTTGGCGGCGCCCTGGGAAGAGTGTGAGAAGAGGCGACACGTTGCGGGCTAAGATGTCGCCGACGCCATACCTAGGTGGTTGGAGCTGCGACGAGGTAGCGCGCGTCAGAGACCCATTGATATACTGCGACAATGAATTGTTCTCGATTGTCTGCTGTCTTGTTTGGCGGCGGGGATTCTCGAGGGCGGGCCGACTAGGGTCTCTTTCAATGGGGCACGGTTTATTATTTACGAGGCTAAAATGCCCGACTGTGACTGACGATGTCGACACGGTACGGTACCGGTAAGGGAGCAGGATTCGAGTCGGGTCGAGTATCGAGACGTGGTGGGAGCTTTTGCGAAGGCACCTCGGGTGGACTGGGCAGGACTGGCTGGACACGACGGGGCAGGATTGAGCACGCCGATGCGGTGAGATACAAGATACCTACTTAAGCACCCAAAGATGGGTAATAACGAGGGAGACGAGGGCGAGAGGGGGACGAATTGATTGCCTAAGTACTCAGGTTCTTACTTGCCTAGGTACCTGGGTAGGCAGGTACCTGGGTACTCCGTACTCTCTGCTGGCGCGAGGTCAGGTGAGCATGAGCCAGGTACAGGTACATGCCTTGGTAAACTCCCTAGGTGGGTGTGCCTTGTCGATATACATTTAAGTGCGTGCGTGGGCTGCAGGCGACGTCGACCCACGGGGACGTGTCTGTTTCGTGCGGAGTTCGTGTGGTTATTCAAACACGGACCACCAAGCGCACCCACCACACGCGTCGGGGCGGTCCAGTCACCTAACGCATTCTCTTCTCTTACCAGAGTCGCACTCACCTTTTAAACCATTCACCATTCAAATCATTCACGTGCCAGCGCCTCCGAACCATGCGCCGCTCTCTTGTCCTCACCCCGGCCGACCCAACCCTCCACGTCTACCGCGGCCTCCTCCGCCAGGCCTCGTACCTGCCGCCAATATGCCAGCCATTTATCAGACTTCAGATCGTCTCCCGCTTCCGACGACATGCTCCCGACCACGCCGCCTCCCCACAGACGAGACGCCGCCTGCGTCAGGCACGCCATGACCTGCGCTTCCTGTACGCCGCCAATAACGGCCTGGTACAAAATCTGTTTCGCATACTGCTCCTCGTCTTCGGCAGGACTGGCAGCAGGAGGAGGCTGCTCGTCCAATGCCTCCTGCGACAGGACCCGCCCGCCGACTCTGCCCAACTCGAAGTCGCAATCGCACGCGACACTCAAGCCAGGACCTACACCGCAAAGGACGGCTCGCTCGCCCAGCGGGCCCAGGACTGGCTGGACAAGTGGGACACGCGCAAGCTGTGCGCCCTCGCCGCCTCCCAGGCCAGGCGCGGCCCACCACACAGCCCAAGGCCCGACATCAAGGCCAGCCAGACAGACCCGGCCGCCAGGCTGCCCCACACCAACATATGGGAGAGGCCCCTCCCTGCCACCCTGGCCCGGAGCAAGCTGCGTAAGGAGTACGTTCGGCTCGTAAACCGCATCCTGCCCCCGCTGCCAACCGGCGACTGGGAGACCCTGCGCGCCCTCGCCCTGGGCCACCCCGACAGCAGTGCGCTGTGCCAGATGCCGCAAAGGCGTCCGGTCGCTGTCCCCCTGCGAGGCGGCCACGGAGACCAGGGCGCAAGCACACAGTGGTCTTGGCACGCGCACGCCACCGAGCCCGTGCGGGCTGTCGAGCGGGCCAGCTCAAGGTCGCGGCGTGGACGCACCGGTCGCCCCTTGCCGGGCCCGCACGGGCAGGAAGCCGCCATCGGCACGCACACTTACACACCCAGGTTAATGCGGCGCCTGTTCGCCACGGTATGGGAGATGACCCCCACCATGGAAGCGAGACCCGGCGTGGAGGACAAGTGGGATATTACCTGGGGCAGGGTGCCCAAGGGCGTCCCTGTCGCGGCGACTGCTCATGCTACCCTGTTCGAGGTTGCCCCTGCTGTCACCAGGGCCGGGAGGGCCAGGGGCTTGTGAAGGCTAACGGGGCTGCGGGGCTGTGTTGCGTGCCGTTGGTTGTCTATGTGTACTGTGGTACCTCTACTCCGTACGGGGCCTTAGTCCAGCAACCTGGTCAACTTGACAAGCGCCTCCCTATCGACCCGCATGCCCACCCATTCCTCCTGGCGTGTAGCGCCAATGACATGCTCGTAGAACCGAATGCTGGGCTCGTTCCACTTCAAGACGCTCCAGTCCAGCCTGCCGCCGTCCATGGCCACAACCTCCCTGGCCAGTGTCACCAGCAGGAGCTTCCCGTAGCCCTTGTTCCTCTCGCGCGGCGTAATGTAGAGATCCTCAAGGTAGATGCCAGCTTTGGCGCGCCATGTTGAGTAGTTATAAAAGTATAGCGCCATGCCCACGGGCGTGCTGCTGTCGTCGGGCGTATAGAGCAGGAGGCACCTGGCAGGCCTGAGAGGGGTGATGGGCTCGGTGATGGGAAGCCCCCGAGCGTCGGTCGTGGGCTCGACCGGGGAGAGTTCCGAGGGCGCAAAGGCTATGGTCGAGCCAAGTTTTTCCACGGTGGCCTCAACCGAAGCAAGCTCATGTTCGTAGTCTGCGAGCTCCTTGACAAGGCCAAGGATCGCAGGTATGTCTGAGAAGATGACGTGAGCATGGGCAGGTTATGTAGAGCAGGCCTGGGTGGGGCGAGGCAACAACGGTGACGGACCTTGGCGGCGTGCGTGTCGCACAATAGCTCGCTTGGAAGCAGACATGATGAAAGCGGTTGGGGGAGGGAGGCTGGGAGGATGGGCCAAGCAGGCAGGCAGGCTGGCTGGCAGGCAGTTCGGGGCCCGGGGGTTTGATGGTTGAGTTGTCCAAGTATTTAATTATTTATTAATAGTGTTTGGGGCAAGGATGAGGTTGGATTAACTTTCTTTGCCGCACACACCACCCACCCACTAGTGCCGTGCCGTACCGGTTGACGGGCACCCGCTCCGGGACGGGAACTTACTTGCGGGCGAGTGTCATTGCCTTGGCGGCGGCAGGGGCCCACGTCCAGCTCGGGGCCTTCTCACCGCCGTACACGTTTGATCCGTGCTCGCTGTGTTGGCAGGCTTGGACCACCAACAACGGCATAAAACCATCCTGAAGAAACACATGACCTCGTCTGACCCCGAGCCCACGAGCCCACTCCTCACCCACCCGCGAGAGACTTTAACTCTCTTCTATGTGTGCTAAAAGTGTGACTGACACACACACAAATAACACACACAAATACACACACAAATACACACACAAACGGGAATGCCCCCCCTCGAGACGGAGCCCACGGCGGACGAGGTGGTCACGTACGGCAGCCCGGCAGCCAGCCCTCCCGACCTGAGGCTGCTCCACTACAACGATGTCTATCACCTGGACGCGTCGTCGGCCGAGCCGGTGGGCGGCATTGCCAGGTTCATGACCGTGTGCAAGGAATACCAGCAGGGCGACCGCTTCAGGGACCAGCCCGCCTGCGTCACCCTCTTCTCGGGCGACGCCTTCAACCCCAGCCTGGAGAGCTCCATAACCAAGGGCAGCCACATGGTGCCCATCCTCAACGCCCTCGCCACCGACTGCGCCAGCCTCGGCAACCACGACCTCGACTTTGGCGTCGGCCAGTTCCGCAACCTCGCCGCCAAGTGCTCCTTCCCCTGGTTGATTGCAAACGTCCTCGACCCGGCCCTCGGCCCCGATGTGCCCATCGGCAATGCCAGCCGCACCCACATCATCACCGCCACCAACGGCTTGAAGATCGGCATCATCGGCCTCGGCGAGCGCGAGTGGCTCGAGACCATCAACTCACTGCCCCCGGACCTCATCTACAGGTCCGCCTCCGAGACCGCCAGGGAGCTCGTCCCCCAGCTGCGCCGCGACGGCGCCGACCTGGTCGTTGCCCTCACCCACATGCGTGAGCCAAATGACAACAAGCTGGCCGAGAACGTCGGCGACCAGATCGACCTCATCCTCGGCGGCCACGACCACTACTACGCCCACAGCTTCATAAACGGCTGCCACGTGCTGAGGTCGGGTACCGATTTCAAACAGCTCAGCTACATCGAGGCCCGCAGGTCCCCGCCCGGCTCTCCCAGGCCGTGGCAGTTTGTCATCTACCGCCGCGACATCGTCTCCTCGGTCCCTGAGCACCGGCCCACCCTCGAGCTGGCCGACAAGCTCACCGCCAGGCTGAAGCAGTCCCTCGAGAAGCCCGTCGGCTGGACCGCTGCGCCCCTCGATGCCCGCTTCACCACAGTTCGCCTGCGGGAATCAAACATTGGCAACTTTGTATGTGATATCATGCGCCATCACTGTAGGTTGCCCTCCCGGCCCTCCCGGCCACTGCTTGGTCCCATCGCGGCCGGCTGACTCGTGTGCACCCTCCGGCCAGACTCTGCCGATTGTGCGCTGATGGCCGCTGGCACCATCCGCGGTGACCAGGTCTACCCCCCAGGTCCCATCCGGGTCAAGGACATCACCGACTGCTTCCCCTTTGAGGACCCCGTCGTCGTCATCAAGGTCACCGGCCAGGCCATAAGAGAGGCCCTCGAGAACGCCGTGAGTTTGTACCCGGCGCTGGAAGGGCGCTTCCCGCAGGTCTCCAACATCCGCTTTACGTTCGACCCCAAAAGAACTGTGGGCGAGAGGGTTACCAGCCTCGACATTGCAGGCGATGGTTATCTCCCCGACAAGACTTACGTGCTTGCCACCAGGGGCTACATGGGCCGCGGTAAAGGTGGGTCAGATCTAAGAAAAGCTTCCCGGATGGCGACCTGCCAGTCAGTACTGACGTGACGGTATCGGCACAGACGGCTACAAGTCCCTTCTTATCGAGGAGGAAGGAGGCCAGGCTGTTGAGCTTGTCTCGGAGGAGAACGGCATTCTGATCTCCATGATGCTGAGACAATACTTCATGTCCCTCAAGGTTCTTGACCAATGGGCTGACTTCGGACCCTCCATGAAGCGTCACTGGGCCAAAGTCGTTTCCAACGTCACCAAGTCCCACCCGTGCATGGAGCCGAAACACGCAGCTGTCAACACCCCCGTCGCCCAGACCCCCGTCGCCCAGACTCCAGTCACGCCGATATCAAGCAGGGGATCCAAGCGAGGCTGGGAGCACTACTCGCCAGAAAGTATGCGCCAGAGGAGGAGTAGTGTGGGGCCGCTGACAGAGAGGGAGATGGACGTTGAGCGTGATGGCCCCAGCCCTGCCCCGGAGCCCAGGCCACTACAAGGCATTGCGGAGCAGCATGACGACGAAGAAGCTGAGCTGAGGATCATGAGAAAGACTTTTCGGAAATGGTGCAAAAAGACTGGGGTCAACGCAAGGGCTGGGGACGGCCTCGAGGAAAACGAAGTCGACTGTGACTGGACCAAGGCCATTTCGCCGCAGGTCGAGGGAAGAATATCCATGGTCGGGGGGTGATGCGGCAGACCCAGGGGGGTTGACAGTCCTCTGGCATGTAAGGACAGGCTATAGAATATATAGCAGTGTAATAGACCCATGCCATGCCATGCCCGCAACTTTGTCGTGCGACAGATGAATATATAAGACTTACAGATGTAGTCTACCAGAGACAAACATACCTTAAAAAAGCAGTGTCCATCGCTTGTGTTTGATTTTAGTAGTGTTGTTCTTAATCCGTGGATAACCCGAAGGCGTATAGTCCCTTTATATAGTAGTAAACGCTTAAAAACCTAGCGTTTACAAAAGATACAGTATTTAAAAGCCTATCTTTATATACATATAGTTATAGCCTTATACTATATAAATAAGACTAGGAAGTATTACTCCTTATAATAGTATTAGGTGGTGTTGTTCTTAATCCGTAGACGACCCGAAGGCGTACGGTCCCTTCATAGAGTGGTAAACGCTCAGAGACCCAGCGTTTGAACGTTTTTAATTAATAAAACTATCCTTAAGTAGAGGCTACCTTTTAAGGTAGTTATTGATATATATGCCTAAGGAACATGGTCGCGGAAGCTTCAAGACTTATCGGATTAGGTTGGAACTTAATAACATGATAGATACATTGCATAAAAAAACAGCTTATTGACCCTTTGTTGTCGCATCGTGTCCCATCCTCTCACCTCTACTTTTCGAAATGAAAGCCCGGATACCCAGCTGCTGCGACATCATTCAACGTGGAGTAGTAGCTAGGGACACCGCCTAGATAAATCAGCGGTTCTCGCGGCTTGCCCGGAATATTGTCGCCCATATACCACTGTATCAATTAGGCCGTTCATGTTTGAGTAAGCACCTGTTCCAGATTCGGTGGACGCGGGGTTAAAGAAATGGTGTGGGAGCAGAGCATACCGATTTTGTGCCAGGTACCAAGCTCTTGAGGGCAACCTCCTGGATCGTCTGGCACCATTCATCTTCATAGGACTTCTCTACGAGTACTTTCCGCTCGCCTGACTCTTTCATCCTGTTGAGAAGCCCTAGGATCCAATCCCCCTGCATCTGCGCGCACTGTAAACCTCGCGAAAAGAGTCAGCCATGACGTGAAGGGAACCTTTAGAACTTAGAAGTGGCTCCGAATTCAGGAGCGTGACATCTGGAGAGGAGGGAAATGTCCATCCAGCGACGGGGCCTTGGAATCAATTTAAACACCCATCACTGGAACGATGAAAACAATGTTTGGGGGTATTCTTACCGTTGGCCCGTTGCAGAATGCGGTAGGGCCGTGCGGCCCGTACGTGAAGAATAGGTTGGGATATCCGGAAACGGCCATTCCGAGGTAAGTGCGCGTCCGATTCTTCCAGTACTCTGCTAAGGGCTGCCCGGAAACGCTCTTGACGTCAATTTGCTTTAGTCCTCCAGTGAGGCTGTCGAAGCCCGTGGCGCAGATAATGCAATCGAATTCCCATTCCTTCTCAGAAGTCTTGATGCCTTTCTCCGTGAACATCTCCACAGGGGTCGAGTTCACATCGACAAGATGGACGTGAGACTCATTAAAAATCTCAAAGAATCCTTGCTCGAGCGAGATTCTCTTACAGCCGAAACTGTAAGGCGCCTCCATCGGTGCGAGTAGGTTCCTCACACGAGGGTCATGAATTCGCGAACGAGTCTTCTCACGCCAGAAAGAGTATGCCTCGTCATTCGCGTCTTTGACAAACAGGAGATCCTGATAATTGGCCAGCCAGAACTTGAAGTCGCCCTCTCCCCAAAGGGCCTCGTAGAATGCCCGTCTTTTCTCGGGGGAATCATCGAATGTGTTGTGGGGGACAGGGCTGAATGAGAACCCGCTGAAAGAAAGCGGTCGGCTCTTGAATAGATCTGGGTACGCTTCCCGTTCGAGTGCCTGCTTGCCATCCTTGTAATTGACTTGGTTCATAGGCAAAGCTGTGTTGGGAGTACGCTGGAAGACGACAAGTTCGCCGACGCTCGAACTCAGCTCGGTAGCCAATTGAACCCCGGTCGACCCAGTTCCGATGATTGCGACCTTTTTCCCCTTCAGGTCCAGGCCTCTTTGGGGCCAGTATGACGGATGAACGAGGCTTCCCCGGAATGTTTCGATGCCTTTCCAATCTGGAATATGTCGTTTGGCGGCAAATCCCGTGTTCAGCAGAAAGTACCTGGCCCTGTAGCGCGTGCCCTGCTCAGTGGAAATTGTCCAGAGGCACTCGGAATCATCCCACCTCGCCCACTTGACGAGGCTGTTGAACTCAGTGTCCTTCTCTAGGTCCCATCTTCACACACATGTACAAGTCAGTAATTTCGGTCGGACAATCCTGGAAGAGTGTTGCGTTGCATAGGACTTACACCTTCGCCACGTGGGAAAAGTAAGCGCGGAGCTCACAAGAGTCGGGGAATCTCTGCTTCCAAGTCCAGGTGCTCCAGAGAGCTGGGTCATCGAATTCGTAATGGGGTATGGAACTATCAACACGAGCACCCGGATACCTGTTCCAGTACCACACACCACCGTAGTTACCACCACTCTCAAGTAGCTTGGTTTTATAACCTTGTTCTCTCAGGTGCTTAAGCTGGTACACACCTCCGAAACCAGCTCCAACAACAAGAACATCGAGTTCCGTGGCGTCAGGCGATCCGAGACTCATGTTGCTGCAATGTGAAGCGGTTCCCTACGCAGAACTTTTCCGAACGTAGTAGGACAAGAGTGTGGGAGGAGATGGGCTTGGGCACCTGGGACATGTGGCCTGGTTATCCACCAGCCGAGGTACTTATGTAGGCCGCCATGATACCTAGGTATAAATGGAGAGCAGTGTCACACCAGTTTAGCCGATCTTCACGAAGAGAGGGGTTAGTTGCACATGTGACGACTTCAAAGCCCCACGGACTCGAAAGTACAGGAAGAATGAATTCGAGTTCCTGCGGCATGTAAGCACTTGGGATTTTGCAGAGCTCTAGAGGCTCTAGGCGTGGCCGGTGTGCGAAGTACCGTGCTCCCACTCAGGCCACATGGTACGCTGTACATTGTGCAGAAGCAAGAGAAAAGGTGGGAGCGGGGCACCTCTGTACTACCAGACTGCCAGGATATCTTGATAGGACAACGCACATGTGCGTGCATGTGTGCCAAGGTCGGAGCAGAGGAGCCAGTCTCAAATGGCCTTACCGGACACCCTTGTGACCTCATGTTTGCATAGAGATGGGGGAGAAAAGAAAGAAAAGGGGTTTGTTTTCCCCTGGGGATCATCTTTCCAGTACTCAAGGACCGTGTAGCTTTTGTAGAGGATATCAAGGATGTACTGTACTGCTGATCACATTAAGCTGACTGCAGGATTACTTCGCCTAACCCGTTACGGTCATCGCGAGGCGTGTGTGAGTGGAACTTAGTAGCACTTTTGATGGGAGGGACGGACATCAACTCCATGGGCACATGAACTATGGGTGTTACATGTGATTGACCCACCAGATGGTCCAATAGCTGGCCCTCATCAACGTGATAACAATGCGTCTGGTAAAATAAAATTAAATGAAAATAAAAATGAAGGTGAAGAAGGAGAAAAGGCCAGCATTTGTATAAATTTATCCACTGCTGGAAAGGTAAAAGCTGATGGTCTCATCTGACGAGAGTGAAGACACTCGTAGAAGTATGACTGTATGCCAAAAAAAATTGGTGTCGAGTGGAAGGCTGTCCTGAAAGTTTTGCTCAACCCTTTCCCATCGAAGTCCGGCAAGAGTCTGCAACAACTTAGAAACTACTTCAGTAGAGATATGAATGGTCCGCGCCGTAAGGCCACACAGCCCAGGCCTTCCCCCAAGCCCGCATGACTCCTAACTATCATTATATCCATCCCAGTGCCTGCCTTCCTTCATGAAGATTTAATTTGCTGTTTCAGCCGCAAGACGCTATATCGAGCCTCGAGCCCTGCAAGGTCACAACTTCATGATCTTGATTCTGGCTTTAAAGTACCTCGCGAGAAAACGCCAATATCACGCCCGGATCCACAAGTCCACCGCGGGCCACGTGATTTACAGCGTCGGCGGTTCGTTCGGGCGTGCATTTCAATCTATCATGCCGTTGAACAGCTTCCCATTGTCGCATGTCGGTAAGTTGGCAGCGTTCTCCTGACGGCAGCCCCCGTCGCAGGTGAAGAGTGTCTGTTGTCCGTTGACGCAGGTAAAGAAGATGGGAGAGCTGAAAGAGGCAGACTGGATGCAGCCATTCTGGGTCTGTACGGTCTGGCAGATGTTGACGCTTTGGCGAACCCTAACCTCCGCTCCGGTGGCCAGGCTGCTGAGCATGATGACGACAACGGCGGCCGGGGCTTTCATTGCTGGGAGCGAGGGCTGGACGAGATCGATATAGTAGAATGTTGTCACGGCAGGCCTGGTGCTTTTTGAGTCTCAGTGCTGCTGGAGTAAAGTGGGAAGCTTTCAAATGTTCAGTGACGGCGAGGTCGAGGCCCACGAACAGTCGTCATGGCATGAAGTCCCGAGGCCGACTTGGCCGTTTGGGGTGTGTGTCTCGCAACATTACCTGTAGGAGGGGTTCAGGGGCTGTTGTTTCGGATTGCCACCATTGCGGCGCACGGGCAACTTGAGCCATACCTACACTAATTATGGTCTAGAGCCGTTGCCACTGTCCTGAGGCCACTGTCCTGAGGGACCAGTTCGAATCCAGCTCATTGTCGACAAGGGAGCCGCGAGATTACCACCGTACCGGTATTCCTGCATGCTCAACCACAACACCACCTACCACCCACGGGAGCTGCGTACCGCCTACCTACTAAGTACCTAGGCCGGTATCTATAATAGAAAATCGTGCTTGTATTTTATTCATGGTAAGTAATAGTTCTAGGTTTATTTCTAATATATAAATTCAGTATATATCTATAACTCTAAGCCTGTTAGGTAGTATATAAGATATATAACTTATACCTTAGTTTCTAATATACGTCTAAGTTCTTATTACTAATGAAAACTTATTAGAAAAGGAAACTAGAATTATATAGTAATATTTTATAAGAACTAAGTATAAAATAAAAGAAATTAATAAAAAAGATAAATTTATAGCTATACTAAATATTAAACTTAGTTCCCCTAGGTTATTTTCTTTAATAAGCTTAATAAGTATATCTAGTAACCTTTTTCGTAGTATAAGGGGCTTGCCTATAGAGACGGGCTTTTTAATACTATATCTTTTGTAAACGCTGGGTATCTAAGCGTATACTACTATATAGAGGGACTATACGCCTGCGGGTTATCCACGGATTAAGAACAACACTACCTAGCTTTCTATAGGTTATTTTTATATAGATAATAAAATGAATATTAATATATACTAAGATATTATTTTTCTTAGTAAATATATATTACTTTTTTCTAGACTTAAAGTTCTTATAAATAAGAATACTTAATAGCTTATTATATAATAAAAGTAGTAATTTCCTTAAATTACAAAGTATATATTATAGTTTTTGTTTTTCTATTTATATTTATATAGCTTTAGAAACCCTACATTTCTATATCCCTTAAAACGTTTAATAAATATATATTTTAAAAGAAAAGTATTCTCTTAAAGATACTCTTATTATTTAACTACTAGATACTATAGTTACTAGCTATAGTAATAAACATTATAATATAAAAGATTTTTATTATTAATATAGTTATATAAGGATTTTCTTTTCTTATATACTTTTAAAATTTACTTTAAAAGAACTATTTTCAATTTATATTTTTAAAATTCCTATTAAAATTAAACTTTTATTAACTATTTATACCTTTTAAGTATAAGGTTAAAAGACTTATAATTATAGTTCTTTTTAAATAAGTTAATTTAACTATCTTCTATTTTTATAATTAGGGTATTCTCTAGTTTTCTTTAGTAAAGCCCTTTTTAAGCTTAGCTAACTTAGTAATATCTACCTTTTTAATACTATATTTTATAGGATTCTTAATTTTAACTTTAAGGTTTTTAAAGATTAGAATAAATTAAGATTCTAGCTTAAATTCTCTTAGTATCTTTAAAAGTATATTAACTATCTTTATACTTAATAGATTTATTTCTAAGTTAGAACCTACTTTAATATAAAGATAAACCTACTTATTTATTTCTAGTTTTATTACTATAAAGCTATTAGAGCTATATATCTAAAGCTATCTATAGTAATAAAATATAGTTACTTTATTGAAGGTTATCTTATACTTTATTTAATTCCTTTTAAATAGTTTTATAAAAGAAAGTTTTTATAAGTAAGTTATTATAGTTAGTTAGGTTTACTAGTAGAATATATATTAAAGAGTAGAGCTAGAACCTTAAATAGAGTAATAGTAGCTTTTTAATATTATTTATTTTAAGTAATTTAAAAGCCTAAGTTATATAGTAAATAGTACTTTTACCTAGTACTTAATAGAGTTAAACTAGTAGCTTATAAACTATAATAGCTTTAACCTCAATAAAACTAGTTAATAGTACTAGTGTAAATAAACTAGGTACTTTAAGGTATAGCCTAATACTATAGCTACTTATATAGGGGCTTCTAGGCTTATAGAAGTAAGTTAGAATATTACTATAAAATTTCTTAAATAGTAAAATATACTATGTTTATCTAGAAAGATATACTATATCTTATTATTTTAGGATACTTACTATAGTTCTAGCTTAATAGGGGACTTAAATAAATGTAAATAGTTAATAAAATATTAAGTAGCTATTATAAACTATTAACTTAAAGAGGATATAGGTTTAAGTAATAGTAAGTACTATTCTCTAAAGCTTATTCTAAAAGCTTACTAATATATTAATAAGGGGAATCTCTTTATCTTTATTTACATTCTTTAACTTTATTCTCTTAACTTTGTTTACTAACGTTTTTTATTTCCTATTTCTTATCTCTTTTTTAGCCTTACTAATATACTTATTAAAGGCCTATTTATTAAATAGACTAATAGTATTAATAGCTAGATATATAATAAAACACTTTTTAGCTTTTATAAATACTTAAGGTATTTATATAAATAAATAAGCTTCTTTAGCTTATCTTTATCTTTACTTTCGTTCATAGAATTAAGTTTAAAAATAAAAGCTATATTAGCTTTACCTAGTAATATTTAGTAAAATTATTACTATATAGGTATTTTAAAAGAAAGTAAGTATAGCTATATTATTAAGCCCTTATTCATTTACATTTTACTTATTAAAGAAAATTAAATAGTAAAAGTATTTAGAAAATATAATATAGTTTTATACGCTTAAAATAGCTAAACCTTTAATAACTTAAGTAGGTTTTCCTACTTATTTTTATTAAAAGTCTTACATAATGTAGTTAGGTATAAAGCTAGGTTTATATATTATAGCCTTATAATTTAATTAAACTAGAAGTTTAAGCTAAGCTATGAAGTATCCTTTATATATTTTAAAAGCAATAACTCTTTTAAATAAGTATTTATCGTATTAAATTACTTAGTATTATAAGATATAAATTGTTTCATTAATGTAATTTTTGAAATTTATAATTACCTAGCTCTTTTCTTAATAGTAGACTTACCTAGTTTACTATATCTTAGTCTTTACATTAAAACCTTTAAGGTTTTTTAACTTTAATAATAATAATATTTAAAGCTTTTACTTTATTAAAGAAGGTTAAAATATTATATTACGTTTTTAATTTTAAAAGTATAAGATTAAGCTTTACGAGACATTTTTCCTTAAAATTACAGCGATTACTATTTATTAAATATTATTAGGTAATAAATTCTTAGGTTTATCTTAGCTAAGTATACCATTAATAGATATTAAACTACTTAAGCGAGTTATTTTAGTAATAGAACCTAACCTTATTAATACTATTAAAGACTATTTAATTATTAATAGCTATAGTCAGTAAGAAAAGAGTTACTTAAAGTAAGAGTAATTAGTTAATTAATTAGTTAGTAATAATATATTCTCTCTTAAAAGGATATAATATTAAAGAAATATATAAGTAGCTAATGTAGGATTATAAGTAATAGAAAATCATTCTTATATTTTATTTATACCCCTTCTAAGTATAAGGTTAAAAAACCTATAATTATAGTTTTTTTTAACTAAGTTAATTTAACTATCTCTCCTTATAACTAGGGTATTCTTTAGTCTTATCTAGTAAAGCCTCTCTTTTAAAGCTTTTAACCTCTTAAAATCTTAAAGCTTTAGTCTTTAAATTTAAGTAAGCTTAAGTTATATCTTTTTAAAGATCTAAATCTATTTAGTTTTAGGTTAAAGGTCTCTTAATATCTCTAAAAATATATTAACTTTCATTATTATTATTAAAGAGACTTTAAAGTAAAAAGCTACCCTAATATAGAGATAAACTTAGTTATTTATCTCTATATCTATTATAGTTTATAAGCTATTAGAGCTATATATCTAGAGCTATTTATAGTAATAGAATATAGGTACTTTACCTAAAGTTATCTTAGTACTAGTTTATTTAATTACTTCTAAGTAATCTTATAAAAGAAGGTTATTATAGGTAAG
>MAVT02001025.1:0-17609 GCA_001702395.2 Diaporthe helianthi | reverse complement strand
AAATAAATAAATAAATAAATAAATAAATAAATAAATAAATAAATAAATAAACAGTTATATAACTAAGTAATTAAGTAATGAAATAAATAAACTAATAACGCCTTAAAGACTTAATTTTATCTAAACGTTATTAAGTAGCTTATGTAGGATATAATATAAGCTTTATATATATATATATATATAAGGGTATAATAGGAGTATAATAGATACTATTTCATAGTCAGCTAGCCTTCACTAAGTACCTAGGTATCCGGTGGGGAGGATGGAAGCACTTAGGACAACGAGTGACATGGGCGATAATATATAAGGCATAACGATATTTTCCTGTACCCCGTGAGCTTTTCATCCACCCTTAACATTCAAAATCTACTACTGGCAATCTGCTTTAAGACATTCTTGTCAACCGGTCTGATATAGTCAAACCGTCTTTCAGACAAAATAGTGATCATCACAGCCTTGACAGATCCTATCATAACTATAAAATTAAACTCCATCTATTCTATCAAGTCTATTAAATGCTGCCAATTGTCAAGCAATTCTATCGGTCGTCTATTCCTTGTTTGAGTCTCACTTCATATGGTGTTCAACTCGAGTTATCCACCGCCGAATCCCGTCAGCAGAGGCTGTCACATAGGGCTTCCCGAGAAGCTCAAGGTGACTCCCTAGCACATCAAGGATCTTCTTAGCCTGAGCCCATGACGACTGCCACTCATCTTCCTCTTTTGACATGTTCGCCGTGGGGAATTGTGCGCGCAGGAGCAGAGTCGGCAGTGCCTCGGGGAGTGATTGCGGCTCAAAGTTCCGCAATGTCCTAAAGTAACCCCCAACCTTTCCCAGCGCAAGATCAGGATCCTTGATCATGCGCAACAGACCCCCGTCGCGAGTGATAAGAGCCTCAGCAGGAAGTGCGTCCAGCCACTCTGGGTGATGTTTCCCCTCGATGTTGATATATGTGTCGATGAGCACGAGACCCGCCACCTGGACCTTTTGCCTCCCGATCTCCTGGCTTTGGACATCTTCCAACAACCTGGAAGCCACAGCGTGAGCGACTAAGCCCCCAGCAGAAAAGCCTACGAGCATGATAGGTCCCACAAATTGCTCTTGGATCGTGGCAACATGCACGGCAGCAAGTGTCTCGAGGTCCTCGGGCACGGCCATCCCTTCTGGGTGTGGGAGCTCGAACATTTCCCTCTCCCCCTTCATCTCAGCTGCAAGTGCGCTGTAGGCACTTCCCCTGAACCCATCGGCGATGACGGGCGGGAGGAAAGATGGTAGAAGGACAAGTGGTACGGCTGGGCTTGCAGAATCAGAGGGACCAGTTGCAAGGCGTTGAGGAGGTGCCGCGTATTTCGACATGTTTGGCCCAATTTTGAATCTTGGGAGGGCGAGTGAGGAGGAGCCCAGCAAGTCTGCTGCTGCGCTGTACTGCTGGAGGTGACATAGCCGCTTGTAAAGAGCAGTCAGCCCTCGGAACGCTTCGACATCGACATCTTCGTGATCACGCTGTGGCATGCTGTTCGCCGTATTGGAGTGTTCAAAGCTGCTTTTATTGTCATTTGCCGTAGATATCAGCGTCTCGATATCTTCAGCGCTGTTGCACATGTCATGCGCCGTGGCGTCCGATTCTTTGGCGAGCCGCTCAAGATCCAACCGGCCAAGCAAGTATTGCGTGAGAGCTGGAATCGTCTCATAATCAAGGGCCAGTGTGACAGGTAAGTCCATCACCCCAGTTAGTCGCCTCAATCTGTTGCTGAGTAGCACTGAACTGGAGGAGTCGAAGCCCAGGTCTGCGAGCGGCCGCTCCGGGAGGTCCTGATCCGGGTACCCAAGCACCTTGGCCACCGCGCTTCTGACCAACTCGACTAGTTTCTTCTCACGACCGTCCAAGGGGATCTCGGTAAGCAATTGCCGCAATTTCCTTCCACCCTGTGTTGCGGATTCAGATTTGCTTGCCTCGGGCGCCGCCGTAGGGCCTGATATCAACGGAAAGGGGCCTTCGACCAGCAGCGGCGCCACTACCGGCTCCGACGAGAACCTTCTTTGCATTGCTTTTTCGAATAGCTCTAGGCCCTGTTTATCTGTGAGGGGCTTTGCGTTTTCCAGACGGCCATTATGAGCTTTCAACCTGTTGTCGGACGCCATGCCAACCTCGTTCAGCCAGGGACCCCACGCCATTGAGATGGCTGGCAGTCCGCGAGAATTTCGATAGCGGGCCAGTGCATCCAGGAAAGCGTTTCCTGCTGAGTAGGCCACCTGACCCTCATTGCCGAGTATGCCCACAAATGATGAGAATAGTATGAAAGACCGTACTGTGGACGGTGCAAGGTCGTGCAGGTGCCAGGCCGCGTCGACCTTCGGGTGGAGGACTCGGGATACACGTCCTGGATCTTGGGAGCTTAGCACAGCATCATCCACGATACCTGCACAATGGATGATAGCGCTTATAGGTGGGAGACCTCGGCTAGTGATGCTTGCAAGCAGCGTGACCAGTTGTTGACGGTCGCCACAGTCACATGCCTCAACTCGCACGACAGCACCCGCAATAGATAGGTCGTCACACAGCTGAGCCGCACCGTTTGCCTTCATGCCTGACCGGCTTACCAAGAGCAGATTCTTGGCTCCGTGGACAAGAACAATGTGCCGACTGAGCAACGCACCCAGCGCCCCCCTCGCACCGGTGATCAGCACAGTCCCGCTGACGTCCAGTGTTGAAGCGGACACCGCAGCCTCCAACGACGCGATCTGGACTGGCGGCAGAGAGATTTTATAGAACGACAGGACCATAGGTATGCCCTTGCGCAAGGCAACAATCTCCTGCTTGGAGGCGATCGCGGCCACGAGCGCCTCCTCGGACTCGGCTGAGCCGTCCAGGTCGATCAGCACGATGCGCCCACCGCTTAGCTCTGCCTGCGCGGAACGCACGAAGCCCCACACGGCGGCGGCCGCGAGGTCCGGATCGTGGTCTAGTGATGCTCTCTTTGTGACGATGACGAGTCGTCCTCCGGAGTATGCCTTTTGCGCGCGCCACTTTTGTAACACGCCGAGCACGTCAGTGACAGACTTGTGCACTCTGCTCTGGATCGTGTGTTTCTCATCTGCGCCGTCGTCTCGAGGATCGCTTTGAACTCGGTACAACTCGTCAGGTTGACTTGACGACTGCTGGGAGTCGTCACCGATTCTGGTGTTTGCAAATTTGTCCCATCGCAGGCCGTAAAGATCACCTTTGGCGGGTTCCGAAGCACTCCACGACCGGGTGACCACCTCAGATACCACCGCAACCAGCCTCCCCGTCGCCTCCTCCGTGAGTACGACAGAAAACCTGTTCTCGCCCAGTTTCCGTATGCATGCAATCAGAGCACCAGAGCCAGCTGTTGCAGAGATGCGCACGCCTCGGAACAGGAATGGTAGGCAGATATTGCGAGTTACTGTGTCTGGCTCTGCGAGGAGCGATGCGTGCAGTGCGGCGTCAAGGAGGACTGGGTGCAGCGCGTACATCCGGCTCTGGTTCGGGGAGGGCTCGATGTGTGCTCGTGGCTCGTCATGCTGGCCCTCGCGCCAGATGGCACGCACGGATTGGAATGATGGCCCGTAGGTTATGCCTGCGCCGGCCAAGGCACTGTATGCCTTGGAGATATCCGCCATCTGCTGGTCGTGGTCGCGTGGTTTCTGATCTACAAGTGGCTGAAAGCCTTCCATGATAGCAGCACTGTCCTGGTTGAGTGGTGAGGCCGGTTTGAGAATACCGGTGGCGTGTCGTGCCCATTCATGGTGTGCAGGGACACCGCGGGGCCGTGGGTAGACGTCAACAGTTCTTGTCCCGTGTTCTTGTGCTTCCCCTATTACGACCTGGACCTGCAACTCGTAATCTTTTCCGGTGCCCAGAGAGACTGGGGCGATAAAGGTGAACTCATCCAGCATCATTGACTCTCCTGATGCAGTGCATTCCCGGCTGGCCCGCATCACGAGCTCCGTCAGTGCCGCACCAGGGACAATTATTTGTCCACCGACGACGTGATCCCGTAGCCAGGGCTGTCTGGCCGTTGACATGCGTCCCGTGCACATGATGTTGCCTGTCTCCGGTATCGAAGTTGAGTGGAAGAGGATCCCATGTCCCAGTTCATTCATCATAAAGTCAGTCTGCTGCGTCGCTAGCTTAGGTGGATCGATCCAGTATCTGCGCCTCTGAAATGGGTAGACTGGAAGATCAACAACATGCGCACCAGTGCTAAAACTTTCGAAGACAGTCTTCCAGTCAACCTGCAAGCCTCGGACCCACAGCTGGCCCAGGGCATCCAGAAGCTTATTGGGGTGGCTGCTCGTGGCGATGGACCCTGGCACGTGTTGAGATAGGACTGCAGACGGTCCAATTTCGACAAAGAGTGAGACGCCATCATTCTGAAGCGTCCCTACAGCATCGGCGAAGCGAACTGGCTGGCGTACGTGACGAGTCCAGTGCATCGTCGACCTGAGGTGGGCTGCCTCGACTCGGTTACCAGTAACGCTTGATATAACGGGAGTTGTGGATTTTCTTGTACCGTTAATTTGAGATTCCAAGTTCCGTTGAAAGTCTGCTAGCATGGGATCCATCATCGGTGAGTGGAAGGCATGTTCGATGTTCCGCAGCTGCGTAACTCGTCTTCCTGAGCCGGCCAACTTGTCTGCGATGACCATGACAGCTTCTTTCGTGCCAGAAAGGACGATCGAGTTGTTCGAGTTCACTGCCGCTATAGTGACTGAGCCATTCTGTATCTCAAGCTTTTGACGTGATATTTCGTCGGAAACTTCTTCTTCGCTGGCAGACACGCTCACCATGATACCATTGCAAGGCAAATCAGCCATGAGTTTGCCCCTGCACGCCACAATCATAGCGGCTTCGCGAAGGGACAAAGCCCCCGAGGCATACGCCGCCGTTATTTCGCCCAGCGAGTGGCCCGTCACGAAATCCGGGTGGATCTTGACCGACCCGAGAAGACGGAACATGGCCACCTCGAACGCGAAGAGCAACGACTGGGCAAAGTCTGTGCGGTCGAGCCGAGGATTTCTTGTCTCACCGGGTCCCTCGCCGTTGCCCAAGAAAGAACTCAGAGGGCATTCCAGAAATAGAGACACTTCGTCGCAGGCCTCCCGGAACGCGTCTGAGAAAACGGGGAAAGCGGCGCAAAGCTGCTCCAGCACATCGCCACTGGGCAGCCTTGCGCCCTGGCCGGAAAACATGAATGCCACCCGAGGTTTGGTAGCACTTGCCTGCCCATGTGAAGGCACCGTGCCAACTTCGGGGTCTCGGTCGTCTCCAGCCAATTTTTCGAGGGCGGCTTGATAATCTCCCCAAGTGGGAATGACAGATGCCCTGTGCCGAAGAGCAGATCTCGTAGTCGCAAGCGCCAAGGCAACATCGGCTGGGTCCTGGAGGAAGATTTCCTTGGCTGCTAGCAACGACCGAGCTTGTGCCCGCAAAGCAGCCTCATCTGCGCCGGAGAGAATCCAAGGGAAGGACAGGCTTGCCTTTTCTGTCAGTTTCGGTGTTGCTGGTGTGTCAGGAGGTGTCAAATTATCAAAGTAGTCCGGCTTTCTTTGATCCGCTACCTCGGGTGACTGCTCCAGGACGACATGTGCGTTTGTACCACCTATACCGAACGATGATACCGCAGCGCGACGCTTTCTGCTGGTCAAATCCTCATGGAACAATATGGGCCATGGCTTCGCCTTGGCGAGGACCTCCACGCCACTACCCTTCCATTCGATGTACCTTGAGGGCTCGGAGACGTGCAAAGACGCTGGGGCAATACCGTCTTGGATCGCCTGTACCATTTTTATGATTCCTGCAACGCCAGCTGCAGCTTGGGTGTGACCGATGCTGTCATATCTCGCATTAGCAACCACATTTCCACTGTTTCTTGAAGAGAAACAAAATCAAATAAACAAGAAATAAAATAGAACGAAAGTGAAAACTGGCCACTGGCATCTTAGGGACTTACTTTGACTTGATCGAACCAAGAAGCAACGGTCTCGAATCAGGTCGCTTTGTATCACCACCGCCGTTCCCATATGCCGAGATCAGCGCCTGCACCTCGATAGGATCACCCAGGGGCGTTGCAGTGCCATGACCCTCAACTACATCCACATTCACCGATGCCAGGCCCGCCTGCGCCAGTGCCGTCTGGATGACCTGCTGCTGTGCAGTCCCACTCGGCGCCGTGAGTCCGTTCGAAGCACCATCAGAGTTAACAGCAGATCCACGGATCACGGCGAGCACCTGGTGCCCCTTGCGTCTTGCATCTTGTAATCTCTCGAGGAGCACGAGGCCGACGCCCTCGGACCAGCCCGTTCCGTCTGCGTCGCTTGAATATGCGCGGCAGCGGCCATCGCTGGACAGACCTCGCCTCTTGCTGAAGGATACGAATGAGTGTGGTGTCGCCATGGTTGTTACTCCTCCCGCGACGGCGAGTGAGGACTCTCCGCTTCGGAGGGATGCGGCTGCCAGGTGGATGGCGACCAGCGAGGATGAGCATCCGGTGTGGATACATATTGATGGCCCATGTAAGCCCTTTTATCGCTAATCGTCAGATGCTTTCGTGTGCTCGTATTGAAATGGGAAGTACTTACGAAGCAGTACGACACTCGTCCGCTGACTACACTCCCAGACGAGCCGAGTCCAACATATGCTTCCAAGTCTGTACCGCTTGCCAGTCAGTGTTATCTTCTCCACCTAGTGACGGGGAGTTAGGTAGCATACTTCACTCACCGGGATTATTCTTTCCATTATCCCCATAATCACCATACATAATGCCGACAAAGACACCTGTTTGTGTTCCTTGCAACGACGAAGGAGCAATGCCACCTCGTTCTGCCAATTCCCACGTTGTCTCTAGCAACAGTCTCTGCTGAGGATCCGTTGCAAGAGCCTCGCGTGGAGACATGCCAAACAGCCCGGCGTCAAAATCCGCCATGTTCTCTAGGAACGCCCCACGGCGTGTTGTCGAGGTGCCGGGGTGGTCTGGGTCTGGGTTATACAGTTTCTCGACGTTCCAACCACGCTGCGATGATTGTCAGCCAACAATTTCTATCATCTTTCACGAATTATTTCCACGCAACAAAGTTACGTGATCTTATCCTCTCCTTCGAACTTACTTTAAGAGGAATAAAAAGAGAACCAAGAAAATAAGTTCAGAGGGTAATCACGGAGCAGAAGTGCCTAGGTGGCTTTCCAACCTTCTCCAATAGGATATTCTCCCACAAGCTGTTTCTATGTGGCGAAAGGGTTTTCTTTTGGGCTGGGGGGGGGGTAGGTGCAAAGAAACTCGAGACACAACTTACATCAGTTGGGAACTCAGATGTTACATCAATTCCATCAGATACAATACGCCAAAGATCCTCTGGCGAACAAATACCTCCAGGGTACCGACATGCCATGGAGACAATAGCGATTGGTTCGACCCCACCATCCACAGCTAGTGACTCTGGCATTGGTATTGGCAGGGCAGGCGGTACTTTAGAGCCAAGTAGGCGTCCGTAGAGATATTCGCTGACTGCCTCAGGGGTAGGATGGTCAAAGACGAAAGTCGTGGGGAGATCTAATCCCGTGAGGCTGGAGAGGCGGTCTCTGAGGACTATACCAGCAAGCGAGGTAAGACCAAGTGTTGTGAAAGGTTGGCCAGACTGCTGGTGGAGCCACGCTGCGTCCTGGCTGCCTGCGTCTGCGTCTATGGCACATGCTCTGATGGTCTCGGTCAGGACCATGGCCTCGATGGAGTCCTTGGACCGTAGCTTGGACTGGGCTGTCAGTAGCGTACTTGTGCAAGAGGTCACAGCCGACCGTTTTGGTTTGCCCAGCAGGGTTCGTGGCACAGCAGAGATCTCGTAGAATGCTGTTTGGATGAAAGGTTAGCACTGCATCTGTGATCGTCATGACTGGTTTCGATGGAAAAGACTATTTCTTACATGTTGGAATCTTGTATTCAGGCAGGGACCTTCGACATAGAGCGAGTAGAGTTGACGGGTCAAGACCGGCATCATCTTTTTCGGGAGTGTTACTTCTGTTCGCCGAGACAATGAAGGCTGCAGGTATCTCCCCAAGAAAAAAATGTGGGATCCCAGCCACAACGACATCTGCAACCCCGGGACACTGGAGTAGAACTCTTTCCACCTCATCAGGCTGGATGTTCTCACCGCCTCGGATGATGATTTCTTTCTTCCGTCCAACGAAAGTCAGATTGTTCCGATGTTTTGATCCATGTGCGATATCCCCAGTAGGGAACCAGCCTTCCGACGTGAACGGACTGTCGACTTCCTTGTAGTATCCAATCATAAGACCAGGACTTCGGATCCAGATTTCGCCTTGCTCGCCGTCCTGGACTTCATTACCGTCGGGGTCCATTAATTTTAGCTCCATTCCTGAAATGAGCGCGGAGATCGCATGTTCACGGTAGGTGTCGCCTGGCCTGTCGACTGCTATCGCCCCACATACTTCTGTGCATCCATAGTTGTTTAAGAGTGGGACTCTTAGTATTTCTTGGACCTGAGCACTAAGGGCTGCTGTTGCTGAGGATCCACCGACTATACATGCCCTCAACCGGGGCAAAACCAGTGAAGTTACTGACGTCGATGCTGAAGCAAGGATCTCGTGATAGGATGCAGGTGCGCCGACAATTATCGTGGCCGTCTGGGCCTGCGGCATATCGAGACTATCGAACAACATCTCGTTGGGCTCGGGGAGGTGGGCGCTTGCTCCCACAGTCAATGTCGCGAATATGCAAAACGCATGGCTCATGCAATGAAAGAGCGGAAGTGGCCAGAAGAACTGGTCTTCTTCTGTTAAGCCGAAGCCGTGGACGAAACTCTGGGCCGACCATAGCCAGCTCTGCTGGCTTGATAGTACACCTTTTGGTGAGCCTGTCGTCCCCGAGGTATAATGGAGGAAAGCCGCATCGGCCCCAATGTCCTCGTCAATCTTGGGGTCCGAGGCTGTGCACTCTTCATCTTCAGCCCAGATCTCAAACCGCTCAATATCAGACTCGCCGTTGGCAAGCTCATCGACTGACGAAGATACAACAATGATTGTCTGATTTCGTCCTTCGGTGGCAGAGCGGACCTGGCTCAAGTGGCGGCTGTCTGTAAAGACAGCACACGCGCTGCTGTGGTTCAGCACGTTGGACAGTTCAGAGGGTGGCGAGCGAGGATCCAGTGGGACTCCCACCGCACCGGCTCGCGTGATTGCAAGGGTGCTCTCAACCGCCTCGAGGCATCTGCCCAGAATGACAGCCACAAAGTCTCCTCGTCCTATCCCGGCTCGCGCTAGGTGCACCGCTATGTGTCTTGTTCGTCGTTCGAGGTCCCGATACGTCTATCGGTCATCCTGGCTATCAGCACTTGAGCCACTCTGCGTGATGGGTAACGATTCTGTCTATAGGAAAGCCCCAACCCCATTCCACCAACAAGAAAAAGTAGCATGAATTGGGTATCATCACGGCCCTGAACTTACTATTTCCCGTGACGGCGATGAATAAGCAACCTTCTGGCCGCGTTCTTCTGCATGACGGACAAGGAGCTCTGGGATGGATGCCAACTGAGACATCTCTGCTGGATATGCGACCGCGTGTGCAAGTTGATTGGACAGTTAACTTCCTTTCTGTGTCAGATAGAAGTGAGTCTTTTCAAAGAGCGGGGTATCGGACATCAGTTTCTCGTCAGTGGTGTCGGAGAATATGCAAAGATTTTCTTTTATACTGGGTTAGCTGCTTTGGAAAGGTCTGCGCAGCTACACGTCCGACTCGGCGTAGACTTGGACCAGCGCATTGGTCCCTTGTGTCCTAATCGCATTCTAGAACCTCGTAACCTCTTCTGCTCCACCATCCGTTTCTCTCGGCGGCGATCTGCTCGTTTCCCTGGACCACATCTAGAAGTGCCTCCACATGGCTCCCCGTAAGCATGCAGCTTTTGCAGCCTCAAGTTCGCACATGCACGAGTTGTCAGCTGCGCACAGCCATACTTAAGTACCGCTAGACCAAATTTTATAGCCAGCGTCCACCCACCCAACAATTTCTAAGTCAACTACCCCACTCACGCACCACCCCCTTCGCGTATATAGCGTTTTAGCATTATCGTAATTAGTATTACTTAGATAAATACCTATATTCTAAGCCCTATAAAAATTGTATATATAAATAAATTACACTATTCTATTTCTCTTCTTCTTCTATATATAATGATATATCTTACATCTCTACTTTTAAAATCCTTACTACTCTAGATAACTAGATAGCTAGGGTATCCTAACGAGAAGTATATAATAGATATTATCTTAATAAGTATACCTATTAGCGCTATCTTTTAGGTATACTAATTTAAGAGGACTATAATTTAACTTATTAGAAGCTATTATTAGTATAAGAGACTAGTTTAGCTAACTAGGTCCTTATATAGGGCTATTTAGCTTATCCCTTAACCTAACTCTTACTTTAACACTATACTACTAAAATACTTAACTATAAAAACCCTAACGTTACTACTTATATTCCCCTTAGTAAGAACTAGTATATTAGTTTTCTAAGGTATAATCTATTAGTTAAGACTCTTAAAGCTATATAAATTAACTATTACTATATAAATAGTACTATAACTACTACTCTTAATAAGTTTTATAATTATCTTAAAATCCTAGAGCTTTCTAGTATTTTAGTAAAGGACTAGTAGTATACTAATAAGATTAGTACCTAAGAAGGTAATAAGGATAATAGGCTAGTACTTAGTATATCTAAAAGAACTTTAATTATTAAGAAAAAAGTACTCCTATAAACTTAGTATATTATAATAGAGTATTATAGTATATCTAGCTATACCCTTTTACCCCTTATTATCTTTAAGGCTAAATTAGTATAATAATAGTAGTTTCCTAATAAAAAACTTAAGGAATTTACTAATTAGATATTTATATACTTAGATATAGGCTAAACTAATAATTAACTTAGGTTATTATAGTTATAAAAGGTCTTTATCCTAAGGATAAAACCTACTTATTTTAATACTTAGTAAGTACTTATTCTTAATAGCTACTACTCCTATATAACTAAAAACTTCTTTTAAACTTATTTTAATAACTAGATATAGCTTATTTTCCTTTTAGTACATTATTCTTATATACTATAGCTTCTTAATATAGGTATTTTCTCTATTTTAAAGTAGTAGTATTACTAGTAGCTATCTCTTCTAGTATTCCTATATAGTATAGAGGAATCGTTAAAGGAGTTCTTTCTATATACCTATAATTTAGCTTATAAAATAACTTTTACTACCTTAAAAGTTAAGAAAGTATAGTTAGTAATAGGAATTTAGCCTAAGTACTAAGTAAAAAGACTTAATTTAAGGTTAGTAGTTAGCTTAACTATACTACTAACTACTATAAGTTATTAAGTAGGTATATAATAGTTTTTTAATATAGAATTAGTTATAATAGTAGTATAAATACTATATTCTTCTTAGTATATTATATTAATTAAGACTAAATTAAATAGGATAAGTAGTAGCTTTATAACGCCTATAGCTTATCTTCTATTCTATAAGCTTAGTAAGGGGTTCAATAAGTTAGGTATTTATATAGCTATAGTAGAGTTAGAGTAAGATATTCTCTTAAATACCCTTAAGTAATAGAAGGTTTAGAAGTAGTATAGGGTAATCCTAGATTTAAATGAGGTATTTATTAATATTATAGCGCTAGGAAGGGAGAGGGCTAAAATAGAATATATTATAGAAGATGCTCTAGTAGGACTTAGCGATAATAATACTAATAATAAAATAAGGCTTTATAAAAAGATTTTATTAAAGTATAAGGACTAGAGGCTAAGGGCTTTAAATTAGATTATAAATAGCTTTAGTAGTTATTAAGAAATTTAATTATAAAGTTAGGTAGTAATTCTAAAGGTATCTAAAAAACGCTATGTGCGTAAAGGGGTTGGTGTGTGAGTAGGGTGGTTGACTTAGTCAACTACTAGTGTAAAAAAACAGGTACATATCCCTAACATTTATAAGTATCTTCTCTCATTTCCCTAATTCGTCTAAATCTAAGTTAATTATAATATAAAGCTATCGCTAAACCTCGTTACCGCTAGCGTTACTATATATTACTAGTACTAGCTTCGCTTTACCTCGCTAGCCTTATTATACCTCGCTAGCGCGAGCCTCGCTACACCTCGCTACACCTTACTAGCCTTACTATATATAAAGATAATAAGGCTAACAAAGTATAATTAGGTTAGTATAATATATTAAGAGCTTTATATTATATATATTAGATTTTTAAGAGTTTAGAGAAATTCTTAAGTATAGTAACAAAAACGTAATATTAGAATATAAGAAAGTTACTAGTAAAATCAAATATTAGGTAGTAAACTAGAAGTTAATAGGTAGGTTAACGCTGTTGCTAGGTAGTGGACGTTGGCTGCAAATTTTGTCTACCAAGCCTCCTGAAGTCTTGATAGGGTTAAGAGCCCGAAAAAGCCCCTTCTGGCCGAATCCTCCTCCAGAATCATTCCATGGGTGCCTGCTCAGGTACTCGCTCGACTGCGAAGAGCGTGCGGACACGTGGTGAAAATCCTCTACCGAATCCACTGTCCAGGCTAATGTTCGTGTTGACCAGGACATGGCCTGCTTTATGCCATACCCACCCCTTTGCAACCCAAAATAGGCAGTCTGGTGTGTCTGGCTCTCCTATCAAACAACAGACAGCCCCTGGGAGTCGTCATGTCACTTTCCAATATCACGTCCAAGTAGAGGTGGAAGGAATGATGGAAACCCAGCACTTGTGACAACTGTTCCATGTGCCACTGACCAAATTCATGCTAGTGCTGGCGTCCATTGATTCACACAATGAGGAGGGTGCAGAAGTGGCCCAGTAATTTTCGGCATCCTTGCGCCAATCCGGCTTACCAACCCACTGGGTTGGGACTGCGAGCTCGATATCTCTAAGCGCCCTGCATATGTCACATGCAGTAACTACTCCACTAGAAGTACCGAGGGAGTGGTTTGAGTGGACGGTTCGGATAGATCTCAACAAATTCTCGGTTCCCGGCACAACGCCTAGGTTAGTGAATGGATTTTACCCGGCTAGTGCACTGCTAGTGAGGTCCTTTTGTCCTTGCTTCATGATGTTAAGCGAAGTCGGGCTTACTCCCTTAGTAAACTAACCTGCCCTCCCCCCCTTTTTTCAAAAATTACAAGTGATTTTTATAACATAAGTGCGACGTCTTCTTAAGACAAATACATACGTATCGAAAAAATATGAAATGGTTTATAAACTTAAGATATTACTAACTACTTATACTATTTAAATTTATTTACTAAGCTAGAACTATAGTAATTATTTTCAAATAATAAGATATAATAGATCATTTTAGATAAATATACTAAGTTTTACTATATAGAAAATTTTATAATAACTTTCTAATTTACTTTTATAAACTTATTTATAGCTAAAAGCCTCTATTTAATATAAGTAGGTATAGCGTTAAGCTATACTTAGTTTACTTATATTAGTATTATTTACTTTAAAACTTAAGCTATTAACGGTAAGCTACTTAAAATAGATAATATTAAAAAGCTTATATTATTCTATCGGTTTTAGCCTTACTTTCTAATATATATCCTAGATAACCTTATTTTATAAAACTACTTTAAAATAATTAAATAGAGCAGAAAACCTTACGTAAGCTAACTATATTCTATTATTATACACAACTCTACATATACATCTCTAATAGCTCTACTATAAATACTAATCGAACTAAAGATGAATAATAAGTCTATCTATATATTAGAGTATCTTTCTACTCGAAAGAAAAGCTAATTAGAACTTTATTTCTTTCTAAAGATATTAAAAACCTTTAACTTAAATCTAAATATATTTTAATCTTGAAAAAGATATAACTTAAGCTTAATAATTCTAAAGTATAAAAGATTAAGCCTTAAAATATTAGGAAGTTTAATATTTTTAAGAAGACGTTATACTTAAATAATACTAGAGTATATCCTAGTTATATATATACTATCTTAATAAATTAACTTCGTTAAATAAAATTATAATTATAAGGCTTTTCACCTTATACTTAAGAGGTATTCGCTTACTTTATGATATAAAAACTATAACTTTTAAAAGTAGTCCTACTAAGAATAAGAAAGTAACTTACTTTGTTACATATCTAAGTATTTAAGTTTCTTTTCCACTATCTAAGTACTTATATAGCTAATATAGAACACATTAAAAAAAACTACCCCCTACTTTTTTATAATAACGTAAACTAGATAATCTTGCTAGGAAATAAAGAAAAATGGTATTGCTGTTATAGACTCGATGTCCAGTAAACTATAAACCAAAAGAGCTGTTTTACCACATGATACGATGGAAATTGTAGGGAAAAGCCTTGAGATTTGTTGATGGAAGGTGCGGAGCAAATGTGTTAAAATCAAGTGATTGCAAGAAAATCCAAAACAATAAGCGCATCGGGGGGTTGGTTTGCGCATGTGTATAGAACACAGCGAATTTGCTTATTGTCTTCCCCTTGATTGCTATCATGAAGGTCATTGTTTGGTGCAACAGTTCTCTTCTTCAGCTGTGTGGAATCACATGTCAGTGTTTTGTCAGGTGAGGGGTTGAGACTGAGATCAACTCTTGGCACCAACGGAGGGAGAAAGGACATGGAACTGAGAATCCCCCCGGCAAAACAAATTAGATGACCATATGCGCCATCTTAACGTCGTAAAACAACCAGGCCTCCAACGGCAAACTACTCTACTCAGCTACAGCGCGTAACATGGCTGCCACAAAGCTAGCTACGGCCCTCTACGAGCCATCAGCCGAGGGGATCGCCGTGATAACCATCAACAGGCCCGCGGCCCGCAACGCAGTCAACGCAGCCACGGCACGCCTGCTCGCGGAGGCGTTTCTGAAGTTCGACAAGGACGACACGCAGAAGGTGTGCGTCTTCACCGGTGCGGGCGGCGAGGCCTTCTGCGCTGGTTACGACCTCCACGAGGTGGCTGCGTCTGCCTCGGCCCAGTCCTCCAACGCCGACAACCCTGATGCTTTCTCTAGCGTCAAGCGTGTCACCACAACAAACCCAAGGGACAGTTTAGATGATGTAGTCGGACCGAGTAAGCACGAGGCTATCGTTTAGGGAGGTCTTCTGTGGTTCTAGAAGGCGAATCAGGCATCCCTGCGGCCCCTGCCAGCTCTGTCAACCGGTAGCAGATGATTAACATGTGCTCGCTAGTGGGTCCATCCAGGATGCTCGTTTCCAAGCCAGTGATAGCCGCGATCTCCGGCCACGCCGTAGCTGGCGGTCTGGAGCTGTCGCTGCTGGCCGACATGCGTGTCTGTGACACGACAGCCGTGCTGGGGGTGTTTTGTCGGCGGTTCGGCGTTCCCCTCCTCGACGGCGGGACCGTACGGCTGCCCAAGATTGTTGGCCTCGGCCGCGCGTTGGATATGATCCTCACGGGTCGGCCTGTCGATGCGAAGGAGGCATTGGCGATGGGGCTGGTGAGCCGCGTTGTTGAGAAGGGCAGGGCGGTGGAGGAGGCGATGGCCCTGGCGAGGAGCTTATTGGCCTTTCCTCAAGAGTGTATGAACCTCGACAGGCGGTCGGCGTATTACAGCACTTTCGAGGCGTCGAGTCTCAAGGATGCATTGAGGTTCGAGTATGATGCTGGCGTTGAGGTTGTGGCGAAAGAGAGTGTCCAGGGGGCAACCAGATTCCACATGGGGCAGGGCAGAGGCGGGACCTTCGAGAAGATCAAGGGTAAATTGTGATTTCTTGGAAATTATCGAGACAGTCGCGCTTCTGAAAGGAGTCAGCCAAGGCAGGTTGTCAAGGTAAAAGTATGTGTGATGGGTAACGTCCTGCCTGGAGAGAACAGCCATGGGTACCTAGGTGACTGTATGGCCAAATTGCAATTTCCTTGACTACAAATGGATGGCATGGATAGCATTACCTGTCATGAATAGGAGCGTTCTGTTCGCGGCTCACATGTGTACACGAATAGAAGTCTGCTCAAGCCCAATCTACTGTAACATTTTCTACTGTGCGTTACAGGCTATTGAATTTTAGCCTCTGAACTTCTTGCTAGCCTCCTCGAAGCCCATACCCTTCTGCAACTCAGCCATCACCTTGTCATCCGCGTCAACCATCTTCTGCACCACCGGAATGACCTCCTCAGCAAGCTCCTTGGGGCACACCACGACCCCATTCAAGTCCCCGATAATGTAGTCCCCAGGCCTGATCTCCATATCCTGCTCGTCCGTCGCCAGCTTGACCGGGACATTCACCCCAACAACCTTGAGAAGCTCCTGCGGCGGCGCAGTGCCGACGTCCCGCGCAAACACCGGCCACCCTTGCTCCCGCTGCTCGTGCAGGTCGCGAAACCGCCCGTCAATAACGCTGCCGACGGCCCCGAGCGCCTTTGCCCGCGCGGTCATCAGCCCGCCGTACACGGCGTTGGGCGTCTTGGCCGGCGCCGAGACAAACACCACAGCCCCTGCCGGGACGGAGTCGATGTAGTGGGTCGGGTGCTTCGGCGCCGGGTCCGACAGCGGGGCGTACTTGACCGTGTACGCCGGGCCGGCGATCCTCGTGTCACCCGCCTGGCGCTCTGGTGACCACAGCGTGAGGCCTGATAAGAAGCCGCCGTTGCGGTACTTGAGCTTGACTAGGGCGCCTGATATGTCGCAGGTTGGGAACTGTTTGAGCTTCTCTGCGATGGGATCTGAGGCCATCCTGGCTGTGAGGGAGAAGGCGCGGGCTGGAATACGAGCGTTGATGCGGGGCTGCGCTGGTAAAGGTGCTGGCTGGACAATATTTTGAAGACGATGCAACCTTCTTAAGGGGAAGGACATGCTGGTGTGAGGATGAATAAGCGGTCTTTGGTATGATTTACATGTCATTCAATGTTCGGGTGGGATACAAACTGAAAGTCTTCTAAGGGCCAAGGGAGTCAACCAGCCTGTGCCGAACAAAGCCGGTGGTCGCTGTCGGAGCAACGGCTCGAACCGCGCTAGTTTGAATTGCAGGCGCTCGTGGTGGTGAGCACAAGGGGAGTTACACTTGCAAACTGAATCGTTGCACTGCCAGTCGATTTGCACATCACTAGGACGCATGATCAACCCAGCAACTTAGATCCATGGAAGCAAACTCCGAGAGTATGCAGATTTTTCAAGTTTAGGCTCTTCATACTGGATGGACAACTCAAAATAACAGAATAATTCAAAAGATTATCGAGCACTCGAATACGATGTGGGACAACAATTGCAGCCTCTGCGGCTCGTCCAAGGAAAGACAAGACTTGACCAGACATCACCAGCTGGCAAACCATCCCACATATATCTTGCTACCTAGGTACTTTTCACTCGAGCTTGCCCATCTGTGAAAGTTGCCATACCTCAAGTGCTACACAAAGTACGGGTATGATGTCTACGAGCTTTGCTCGTGTGCCAGCTACGCGGTCCCTAGCATCTTTATGAAGACTTAAGGGTTTATTTAAATTATATATCTTTATATATTTCAATAGAAGGAATAAGAGTAATAAGAGTAATAAGAGTAATAAGAGTAATAAGAGTAATAAGAGTA
>MAVT02001024.1:0-17611 GCA_001702395.2 Diaporthe helianthi | reverse complement strand
GTATATAGGTATATAGGTATATAGGTATATAGGTATATAGGTATATAGGTATATAAGGTATATAAGGTATATAAGTATATAGGTATATAAGACCCCTAAGTATATAAGCATTTAGGTATACTATTATAACTCTATCTAGTAGTATATAAATAGGTAATTCTACTAGTAGGTAAGAAATACTACTGAATTAGGAATAGACTTTTGACGAAGACCTAATTCTTAACGAAATACAACCTGTTTAATTACGGGACTATACTAAAATCTTGAAGGAATCTGGCCCTTGGCACTAGGTGGCCAGGGTCCTTGCTCTCCCGGAGCACGCTCCTTGATTTCCAACCTTCCATGCCCATTTCATGACGCCATGCGCCGTGGCCCAGCTCCAGAATCCCGGTCTTGATGTTCGATTTTGAGTGAATCAACTCCTGCCATCGTTACTTCCGCCGTCACCACAATAAAATCTCGCGAGATTGACTGCCGGACGGGCAAGCTCGGCCCTGGGCAGTGACAACCTCGACTCCCCGTTTTTGGACGCTTCGAAAGATCGGCAAAGCTTTGTCTGACTCTGTCTGCGCGCCGCCCCGACCCGACAATTTGACAAATCAGCCATCTTCTAGGACTGGGCATCTCAGTGTTGCGCTCATCCAACCCAATCTTCCGCCCAAGCCCGACCTCGAGCAGAGCAACCCTCTGTCCGAGCTACCAGCTACCCTTTTTTTTTTGTCTTCCCTGCATCTTCACTGTGCAATATAATCCTCCGTCATCACCATCATCAGAGCCAAGATTGTCTGCTCTCTCGGCCATTTTGCGCGACATCAAAAAATATGGCGCGCCTCCACATAACAGATCTCTTATCTCCCGACCAGGAAGAGCAACTATCCGCTTTACGAACGTTGAAGAATGAAATCGTCGGGCACGATCAGAAGAAGGAGAAATGGGTCGAAAATGGGATAATAGAGCCTGTTGTCCAAATCCTGGAATCCAGCAGATCTTGTCCCAGCATAAATGTCAAAGAAAGCAGTCGAGGTCGCATGCCGGCGTCGAGACCTTTGACCGGCGAGGAATCAGTGCGACTGCAAGCGCTCCAAGTTCTTTCCAGCCTTGCAAATGGTGAGACGACCTTAGATCTATGCTGAGTACACTGCGTGTGGCCGCAGTTAACAACATTCGCAGGTGGCTTTGCTTTTCTGGCTCCCATCCTCGCAGCTGGCGCCTTACCTGCCATATTATCGAACATACCTCCAGCCGAAAACCCTCCTCGAGTCGTCGTCGCAGCCCTGAGGGCCACGGTCAATATTGCCGAGGCGTCGACTCTGGCTCCGCCAACATCCACCACAGATATCGGTGACCTAGCACTAATTGCCTTTGTGCCGGTATTACTTGATGCCTTCCGCGACATTTTGACGAGTACCGCGGCAAATCACGCCGTACAAACCCAAAAGAACCTGGCGGCGAAGCTCATTGGGCTGCTATGCAGGGACGAACGATCCCGGGTCGATCTGACAAACCACGGAATCCTGGATGCTTTGGCGACGAACCTGGCAGCCGTCGTCGTAGCCAGGGGATTCGTGGTGCCTGGCGCAGAGGCGATCGCCCAAAGCGAAGGGGTGCTGGACCTGATCCCTGGCCCAGCTGCGCCGAACACAGATGTGACCGCCATCTTGCAGGCACTATATGCCATAATAGGAGACTCTCGTTGGAGAGCCTCCGTTCTTGTCTGTGCGCCTGCCCTGGTCGCTGTCTTTCCGCATGCTGGCTCGCCGCGGCGGTCGAAGGACATGAAAGCATGCGTCAACTCGCTCGAAGTGGCTGGGCTGAGCAGCATAGCGTCCAAAGATCTCGGTGCGTTGGACTGCTTCCTCCCTGTGGTACCGCAATACCAGGCCAAGGGCACAACGATGCCTTCTTACCCACTGGTTGGCTCTCCTCCGCCGAAAGACTATCTCGCCTTTTCGAAAGCACCGTCCACGAAATATTTTGCCTCGTCTTCCAGCTTGAGTACAGCGCAGACTGACTCGGGCGGAGCAAATGCGGAGGGTGCCGTTGAAGAAACGGAGAGTCCGTTAATACCCTGGTTGTTATACACAGTTCGGTCAACCATGGGCATGGAGAGGGTCATGGCTGCGTCAGTGCTCACATCGCTTCACAGGGCTGGCCTTGCCAACAAATCCAGGGAGGCCTATATGGGTTACTTGATCGTTCCTATACTGCTTCAAACCCTCGAAGACATCGGGGTCACATGTTGCGCTGCTTCTCAAGCAAACTTCGTTGATGCCAAGACCGGTAAACGGTCCATTATCGAGCGCTGCCTGGCGATTCTGGCGAGATTGATTGTTGACAGCGAATTCCTCCAGAAATGTGCTTTCGAGTGCGGCGGTGTAAAAATCGTCAGCGCTTATCTCAAAAGCGCCTACGAGCCTCTGGCCAGCAAATCGTCCAAGGCATGGAGCCCGAGCGCTGGGCGTGAGAACACGGGTGAGCGCGGGCTCGGGTTACCAACAAGCCGCCTAGGGCCTGGGGGCCAGCTGCCTCTTCAGGTTCATCGTACGCGCGTAAGGGAGAATGCTCTAAAGGCAATTGCTGGGTTGGCAGCAAGCAAGGATGACTATCGCAAGGCCCTGGTGGAACAAGACTTGGTACCCTTTATCGTGGAGTCTCTCTCGCCGAACCCCTCCAACCCCAAGAACAAGGACCGTTCAAAATCGCCCAAGAGAGTCACGGCGGACGGCGGTGAGTATGATGCAGCATATGGAGTTAACCCTATCACCGTTATTGTTGCAGCATGCCACGCCTTGCGCATGCTCGCAAGAAGCGTGAGCATCCTCCGGACCACCCTTGAAGACAACGCGGTCGCTACTCCGGCATTCCGCCTTCTACGGCATGCGGACATCGACATCCAAATTGCGGCGTCTGCACTGATGTGCAATCTCGTCACCGACGTCGCACCAATGAGAGAAGTAAGTATCACCAAGTGACGGTTGCAGCTAGTGTGCTACTAACATCCACGAAGTACCTCAACGGCGTCGGTGTCATGAGGATTCTCTGTGAGCAGACGCGGTCTCAAAATCCGGCTCTGCGGCTGAACGCGCTGTGGGCTCTCAAGAACTGGGTCAATGGTGTAGGCATGGATGCAAAGAAGGAGTGCGTAGAAGAGCTTTCTGCAGGCTGGCTGGTTCACCTAATCCGCGACGACACCGAGGATGACGCGCTATACGAGCGAACGACAAGGTTTAAAAAGCAAGCCGCGAATGACATGGACGAGGACGTTGAGATGGCCCAAGCTGGCGAAGAGGGCTCAGCTTCGGGCTCAGCACTACCCGACACGTCCACATTACCACCGAGTGATGAGCAGGGCCGGACTCCAAGGCTGCGCCAGGGCGAGCGGAAAATTGCAGAACTCCGCGACACAGAGCTGAGTCTCACGCGCAAAGTCCGCGACGACGATCTTGCGGTGCAGGAGCAGGGACTCCAATTCGTACGGAATCTCATCGGGCCCGCCTCATCAGCAACCGATTCGGCTAGAGACCACGCGGATATGATCGACTATCTCTTCAACATCCTCGGCCAAGACCGGTTTTTTGAGCTCTTAGACTCAAAGCTACAACCCAAGCATCTTCACCCGTTTGGCCGGCGGTACTCAATCAGCCGGGAACCACGCGTACTATACCCACAGGCTCGCATTGTCTCAGCAGTCGTTTACATCCTAGTGCACATGGCGGCCAGCGTGCCCCGGCACCGCCAGGTGCTGATCTCCCAGACCAAACTGCTGCAAGACCTGGCGAAGCAGTTCCACAGCAAGGACAAGGATGTCCGCGTGGCGCTCTGCCACCTCATGACCAACCTGACATGGCGCGACGACCCGGATGACGAGGATAGCAGCCGTCAGCGGGCTGGCGAGTTGAAGAATCTGGGCCTGCTCACCAAGCTGGAGACTCTCGAGAGCGACGACGAGGAGCTGGACGTTAGGGAAAGAGCAAAGGCGGCGATCTGGCAGATCAGCCAGCCGAGGAGGGAATTCTAGTGGTTACATCCGCCCACGGCGCCGGAATCAGCTATGCGCAGGGTTTCTTTCCGGCCATTCAGCCCAAGGTGAGGGGCAGTTGTTACCTACCATGGGGCATTCGATGCATTTTAGTGGCGCTCATGCTCATAGCACAATGCGCCCGTGCGGCCTCGAACAGTATGAGTTATCCATGACCGGTCAGGAAGGGCGGTGCTCTCGGGCATAAGCTCACAACCCTATTCCGGAGCCTCCATATCTAGCCTCCATTCTACTTGTTCACCTTCTTGGTCATCTCACGGGCGGCTTTCCCGTAAAAGGTTACCAAACAGCACATGTCCCCAGGAGAAGCTGAGGCATGATCATTACGTGAGGTGCGGACGCCTAGGATTGCTCATCTTGAGCTGCAGGCCGTGCGCAACCCGCCACCCTGCCACCCTGCCACCCTGCCATACAAACATGCAGCAACCCAACTTAAGAAGTCGGACGTCACACGACATCAATGGATGGAGGAGGAGGCTGGGAGGGTCAGGTCCAAGAGAATTCAAATCATTACAGTTGCGACCTTTCTCTTGTCTTTGAAGCAATCAATATCTCCCCCCCCCCCTCAATGCTCATAGATTCGAGCCAGGATTTCGGAGTCCACGGAATGAATGGTGCTGGCCGCCCATCCATTTCAACGGCACTCGCGGCATCCTGAAGTCTTCGTCTATAGATTTGTATCGAGTCACTCATGGCAAAACGTGACCCGTGCAGGCACATCATTCGAGTCACCAGGCTTCTTCGCGGTCTTGGATCCCGGGGCTTCCGCTCCGAGTGCACTTAATCATGCACATGCTCGTGTGTGCTTGTTCAAATGTTCGCGCTTCGGCGCCGGCCTCGCCAGTTGCCGTCCACAACAAGTTTGGAAGCCACGACCGCCTCGAGAGCTGCCCAGGGTGCAGGAGTGGGTTGACGTGTCAATTCATAATCGGCTTGTTACTTTGGATGTCTGCCAACCGCGTCATGCTTTGCGTGCCATCTGCGTGTCCAGATCTGCATCGGCGATGAGCTGGGCGAGCAAGTCTGTTGTACTGGGGCCGACCAGTGTTGTGCTTCTGCTGTGCGAGCTGGCAGGCTGGCGACCTCGGCAGGTAGTAAATGAGAGGATGAGTTACCTGCACTTCTGAAGCAAGGGAAGAAGCAGGCCAGCCTGCCAGCCAGTCTGCATGCATGATGATCGTCAGCCTAGCTGCACTTTGCATGCGCAGAAGCACGGTTGGCCGCAGGGCGGGCTCGCCGCTCGGCCAAAGCTGTTGTGATGGGTCGCCGCGGCACGCTGCACGCTCGAGCTGCGTCAAACCATGGAAACTTCGGCTTGGGCCCACGTATGTACTCAGGGTACTGTGGTATCTCACCACCAGCATAGCACCACTCGGTCTGCTGGCTTTTCGCTCGGCCTGCTCGGCATTGGCCAACGAGCATGTCTGAGATGCTGTGCCATGACCATGCTGTCTTGAACGGGCTTGGCCTCCTGAAGTTGTCGCAGTGAACGCATCCACGGCCTGATATATAAAAAACGAGGTGCTTCCCTCCGCCCCAGCTGTCCTGTCTTCGCCACATTGCCAGTTTCGTTTTTGCTCAGAGAAACATCACCCGGAAGAAGATATTATACAGACCCGTCCGTCCCTTAGACGCCCCCTAGTACATTCAGTACAATCGCATCTATACCGGACAGAAACCCCATAGCTCTCCTTTATCCAGCAACAGCAACAAGGTTAAAACCATCAATGATGGTTCTACCGAGAGCAAACGAGGCGCTGCAGGTCAACCCGCCTGCGGGCCAGCAGGCGTTGTCTGTGAATGGATCAAACTGGCTGTGGGCCGTCACGGCTATCTTTGTGTTGGAATTCGTGGGTCTACACTGCTTGGATGTCCGACTTCAGGAGGACCTTGGAAGGCTCCAGATGTCGAGGCTAACATGCGTCACAGCTTGGCTTCTTCGGTTTGACCTTTGTGGCTCGGTCGAGGGAGAAGATATTCCATTACTTGTTTACGGTCACGCTCCTTGTCGGCTCCATTGCCTACTTCGCCATGGCCTCAGACCTGGCATGGGACGTAATCAGCCAGGTGAACGAGACCCAGAATGGCGACCGTCAAATCTTCTTCGCCAAATACGTCTACTGGGTTGTGTCGTTTCCTATTGTGACCATCTCCCTGGGTCTTATTAGCGGTGTCTCTTGTTAGTATATCCCCACGGATGCCCATTTGCTGCTGGATGCTGCCGGATGCTGCCGGGTCGTTGCATGTGTCTTAAGTATGTTCTTTGATTCTGACGATTTCTAGGGGCGAGCATAATCTACAACGTAACCCTCTCTTGGGTCTGGGTTCTGTCGTACCTGTTTAGTGCCTACACGCCATCGACATATAAATGGGGCTTCTACGCCTTCGGAACTGCCGCGTACCTTCTTCTGGCTTATAGCACCCTGCTCGAGGGTCGGCAGTCTCTGGCCACGCGTGACTTCGGTCCAGCTCGCAGTCACCACACGCTCCTTTCAGCCTGGACCAACCTTCTCTGGCTCAACTGTAAGTGAAGTCATGATTCAATCTTCATCAAGCGCCAGTCGCCCCGCGAACAAAATGATCCCTCCGGCGGCTTGAAGCTTGAGATACAGGCTAGACATCTGGGTGTGCTCAAGCTCTATCATGTGGCAGCCCACTGGGACTAGGGTAGGCACTGAATTGGCAATCGCTAATTCTCAATCTGATATAGATCCGATTGCTTTCGGCATCTCAGATGGAGGCAACAGGATCGGTGTCACGCCCAGCTTTATCTACTTTGGTATTCTCGACCTGCTGATGGTCCCCGTCCTGGCCGTTGCATTCTTATTCCTTGCTCGCAAATGGGACTACGGGCGCATGAACATCGCCTTCACCCAATACGGACGTGTGAGGGCTTCTGAGGGGACTTACCCTGAGAAGAGTACTGCTACCCGCGGCCCTGCGGGCGGACCCGTGACCGGGGAGCCGACGCCAGCTGCGGTATAGAGCACCCACATGCATCATGCCGAGGTCAACAAGATGGATGTCGTTGACGTGGAAGTGCTCAAGTGCTGTGCGTTGAGGCTACGTACATATGTACCTAGGTACCTAACCACCGCTTGTTAATACCAGTCCTGTGTGTGTTAATATTGTTGGGCCTGGATGCGAAACCATCCAAGGCGAGTTGGGAGATCCTGAAGTCACACTACCGACATCTGGAAGCAGTCCAAGTTACACCATAGATGTATGCACTTGAGTTGGGAGTGCGGATGGTTCTAAGTTCCCAATTGAATCGGATAGATACCACGATACCACTCTTTTCATACCTTTAAACCTTATTTGATTGAGTGAGTACCGAGGAATGTACTAAATAATAGTATCATCGATTCGGTTCCTGGGATGTGTCTACCGCCTACAGTCTTCGTGGGCGCCAGCCAGATCCTGCTCAAGTGCAAGCAAATAACTGGCCCAAGTACCTAGAACTCAAATGAGCATCTCAAGTGCGTCCTCGCCGGCTGGCTCCAGCTGGCGGCGCAATATACACACCAGACAGACATCTAGACCTGATCATACGTAGTATCAGCCGAGGAAGACCCGGATTCCAGTCCTTAATATGTCATAATGTGTTGGTTGTATGTAACAGCACGCGGGGGAAAGGATTCTGCAATGAACACGCCCCACCTCGCCATTATAATCTCTCTTTTTTCTCTTTAGCAGGCCACGTCGACTCGTACATTTTCAAAATGCTACTTAAGTATCATGGGTGCAATATCACCCTTGCGATCACGCAATGATACAACCACATGTGCACGCAACTGCAGCGTTGCAATGGCGCAACAAGCACGGGTCAAGCTTCCCCTTCTGGACAGCGGTATACCTAGGTAGACAACAAATAAAGGAAATACTGTACAGTAGATATGTGTCTGCACTCTGCACTCTGCGTCTGGGCTGCACCCGCCACCACCCTGCACATTGATCTCAAGGTGCTCGCTCAGTGAACTTTAGAACACCTTTTGAACCTATGGCTTTTCTTCCGTCACTCGCCGCCCACTTGAGCACTGGGAAAACTTCAATGTTGGAAGATAGCGGTAAGGCTACCGACATGGGTATGTGTTCTGCTTTTCACTTCATTCCTCGGCATGAACCAACTGACCGACATCTGGAGCAGGGCGAAATCCCGCACGAGCAGCCGAGAAGGCCGTCGGCCTCAACGTCCAGAAGGTCGTCGAGCCGGACGCGGATCAGGGCTTTCATGACGCAGAGAAGGCGCACCATGCAAGTGTCCAGGGCGTGACCTCTCAAGGTCTGTCCTCGATGGAGGAAGGGGGCCACCGCCATGACCTGCTCGATGACCACATGCAGACTTACCCGCCACCCACCGACGAGGAGCGCAAGACGCTGCGGAAGGTCTGGGACACCATCCCCATGACCTCCTGGTTCCTCTGTGTGGTCGAGATGGCCGAGCGCGCATCCTACTACGGAGTCAAGGCCGCTTTCAACAACTACATGCAGTTCCCTCTCCCCCAAGGCGGACCCGGCACCGGCGCCATCGACCCAACCAAGCCCAACAGCCATGCCGGCGCGCTCGGCATGGGCATCCAGGCTGCTTCCGCCCTTGGCCTCCTGTTCACCTTTCTGGCCTTTGTCATCCCCATATTCGGCGCCTGGATCGCCGATACCAAGATCGGTCGCTACCAAGCCATCGTGTGGGGTGTTTTCATCGGCGCCGTTGCCCATGTCATCATGGTTGGGGGTGCCGCGCCGGCTGTGTTGCAGGCCGGGAGGGGTGTTGCACCCTTCCTAGTCAGCTTTATCCTGCTCGCCATTGGTGCCGGCCTTTTCAAGCCAAACGTCGCCCCACTGGTGGTTGATCAGTATCGGTACCAGCGTGAGTACACAAAGGTACTCGAGTCCGGAGAGAAGGTACTCGTCGACCCCGAGACAACCATTAGTCATATAATGCTTGTGTTTTATGCCTTCATCAACGTGGGCGCCTTCTTCTCCATCGCCGTCGTGTATATTGAGAAATATCACAGCTTCTGGCTGGCCTACCTGGTGCCGGGCATCGTGTATTTCCTCCTGCCTTTCCTCTTGGCAGCCATGTACAAGCGCACCGTCAGGAAGAAGCCCGAGGGCTCCGACCTGACCCGGTTTATCAAGATCACCATGTCGGCGTTGAAGGCAAGCAAGTTCAACGTCTTCTCCAAGGACCTTTGGAACAATGTGAGGCCATCGACACTGGCTGGGAGGAACCTCCACGTCGAGTATACGGAGAGGGACGTTGACGATACCAGCCGCACCTGGCAGGCAGTTCAGATCTTCCTGTACATTCCTATTTGGAACCTCAACGACGGGGGCGTTGGTGCTGTTCAGAGCAACCAAGGTGCCAGCATGATCTCTGACGGTGCACCGAACGACCTGTTGGGTCACTTCAACCCACTGGTTATCATCGTCTTCTCCCCCTTCATGGCACATGTTGTGTACCCATTCCTTGAGCGCAGAAAGATTCGGTTCGGACGTATAAGCCGCATGACATTTGGTTTCACACTTGCGACCATATCCGGAATAATTGGCGCCATCGTCCAGTATCGCATATACGCAACTAGCCCATGGTGAGCTCTAGAGAGACCTTCTGACTGCCTCGGTTGACTCCGACAGGATCCATCCATCCATCCACTGACCCATCTCCCATGTACTTCACACGAGCAGCGGCTACTTTGCCAGCAGCTGCGACGACGTGGCACCCATTTCCATCTGGCTGCAGATTCCCAATGTCGCGCTCGGCGCCATGTCCGAGATCTTTGTTAATGTCACGTCATATGAGCTCGCCTACGCCCGTAAGTACTTACAGATACTCCCCTCTTATTTGCTTAGGGTATTATTTCCTGCCTTTTGTGGTTTGGTATTGGCCCAGAACGCATCAACTTCAAATGTTAGACATCGGAAGTCTCCTGGGGCGCGGTAGCAGGTTACTAACAGAGATTAGGGGCCCCAGAGAACATGAGGGCATGCGTTGTGGCTCTCTTCCTTTTCATGACGGCTTTGAGCAGCGCCATGGGCCAGATCTTGGTCCCTGCCATCGCTGATCCCACGCTGATCTGGGCCTGGGCTGCGCCGGCCATCGCACTGGCTGTCCAGACTGTCATCTTTTGGTGGAGGCATCGCAATGTGAACGATGATGTCTTCATGACATGTGAGGAAGACTATCAGCCAAAGACGCCAGATGGAAAACAGACTGCTGATGATGTAGGGTAAGAATGTGAAGGTATGAGCAGCCTGTGAAGTCAACGTGTCTACCTACATATCTAGGTAATTTGGATGATGATACTTAACTTTAGAAGTAGATATGGACAGATAGCCTGTCCAGATGCTAGCAATTGAAAGGGCTCAGGGTACTGGGGCCTAAGCGATAAGAGCATCTTGCCCTGCTGGGTTGGTTGTGAAACGACAAGGTTCCTGTCAATAAAACTTGATGGAATCAAATGTGTCAACTGGTCGATCAGGAGTGCTACTTCACAACTGGCCTGCATCTATCATCTATACTTGAACACAACCATGAGAACACACCTGGGTAGTTGCATTCTCAAAACGAACAAAAACCCTGTTTCAAAATACCACTTTCCCCCTCTTAATCACAAGTCATCTAGTTCTTATACCACATGCACATTTTTTTAATTTTGTATATCATGCATTTAGACCGTGTCTTTCAAAATGTTATTATTTAAGACGAAGTTTATAGTTACGCAAGTTAGAATTAACATTTTTTTAAACAAAATACTTTAAAATAGTCCTTAGACCGCGAACTTAAGTAAAATCTATATTTTTAAGGCGCTATTCCTAATCTATATTTTTATATAACATAGTTATAGGAATTAGTAAAGCGGGTTATAGATTAAAGCTTATTATGTACATAGGCTTATATTATTATTAGTAATTATACTATAAGTTAAAGCTTAAATTAAACCCTTTTATAAGGTTAATATTAAATTTCTAAGCTATTACTATAATCGCTTTAAGTATTAAAGTATTTTCTTATACTTTTAATTGTATTTCTATCTACTTACTTATATATTTCTTTTTTACTTATATTTTTCTTTACTTATTTATATTCTTAAAGTATATATACTGGAGACTATTAAAATAAACTAATTAACAAAAATAACCTAATTAAAGAATAATATTATAAATTAGTTAAAAAGAAGTATAATTTATTATTTATTAAGTAATTAAGTACTATTAAAAAGCTTTTAAGCTATAATATTTATAAGAAAAGTTTTTTTCATTTTACTCTATACTACCCTTTTATATTAATTTACCTTTAAAGATTACACTTTAAATACTAGCTCGTTATTAAACTACTTATTTAAAGAGTTAAATAGTTTAAAAAAAATACTCTTAAAAATAATAGTTATCTACTACTATAGCTACAGTAAGCTATATAACTAGATAATGTTATATATAAACTACTTATAACTTTAAAGTCCTTTAGCTATTTTCTACTATCTTTTATTAATAAATCTTTTCTTTTTTCTTTTTTCTAGATAAGGTAAATATCATTTATAAATTTATAAAATACTACTAAAGTTAAAAGGTTTATTTTCAATTTTTCTATTTATGATAGCTATATAGGTACTTACTATTAATATAAAAAGAATTGTTATTAAACATTTTATTTAAATTAAAAAATTAAAAAGTCTTTTATATATTAAAGTTTAGTAATATTTTTATTTACTCTTAAGTTAAGAAAGATAAATAGCGTTTTTAATATTAAGGATTTAAGTATTTTAAACCTTAAAAATAATATAAGTTTAGCTAATTGTAAGCTATTAAGTAAGAATATTAGTAAAAACTAAATATAGAAGTAAGTACCTTTACTTTTTTAAAAGTTTTACTTAAAAAGAAAGATAAATATTATATTATAAAAAAGTATCCTATATAAGTTTTTTTGAATCAAAAAATAAATATTAATATTTTATATATATCTTTTATATTTATAAGCTTTATAAAAGAGATCGGATATTCGCACAGCAAAAAGCGGATAATACACAGGTACAAGTTACTATGTACGAACCTTAATTTACACTGTGGAAATTTCAGCAATCTTTAACCCCTGTATACACGCTCTAAAACTTATTTAAATTTTATAAAAATATATAAATTAAATAGAGCTTTTATTAAACATTATATTAGTATTATTTTTATATACGTAAAGGTACTATATAAGTATATAAATAGCGTTTAAAAGATAATAAAATTAGAAGCTTTTTAATATATACCTTATTTAAGCCTAAACTCTATATATAAATATTTATTTAACTACTTTATTGAAATTAACCTAAGGTTTATTATAAAATATATTTTATTTTAAATATAATTAAATAATTTATAAGAGATTAAAAGTTAAGTCTTTAAATTATTAATATTTTATTTCTTATTATAATACTATTATAATAAACTTATAAAAATTACTTTTTTATAAGTTATTATATACTTATTATTACTAATATTAATATTTATTTTTTAAACTATAATAGAATATAATAAGGTGTAAATATTAGAATAGTAGAAATAAAGGTTATGTGTACTAGGTAGAGCGCTGAAGCTGCACTGTGTGTGCGTTGAAAAGCAGGCGCTCTAATTGGCTGCTAAGACATGTACCTATGTACTATCCGTTTTTTGCTGTGCGAATATCCAATCTCTTATAAAATTATAAATAACCTTTATTACCTTATTAATAAAACTAGCTTATATACCTAGTATAATAGTATATATCTTATAAACTACTATAAGTACTTAATGTATAGTATTAAGTATTAATTTCTCTTAATAAAGCAGTATAATTTAGTAGTAGTAATTAATTCTATTATCTTAACACTTAATGCTTAGGGTATATATAGGTTAAAGCCTTTACGTTTAAAATTAATAATATAGTAGCGCTTAGTAGGAGAGATACTTAGTTTAAGGTAAAAACCGTTTAGTCTAGTAAATTAGCTTAATTAACTAAGTATCTATCCCGTTAAGATTTTAGGTATTATATAAGATTATAAGCTAATTTAGCGCGGTACTATATAGGACTATACCCTTCTTTAACTATCTAGAGCTCTATAAAAGGCCTTAGAGGGAGAATGTATTATATAACGGTATAGATCTCATAAACTACTATATATACTTAATGTATAGTATTAAGTATTAATGTCTTTTAGCGAAGTAATATAATTTAGTAGTAGTAATTAATCCTACTATCTTACTTAGTGTAGTGTTTATAGCTTTACTATTAATAATTAAAAAGTTGAAGAATTTAAAATAAGTAGTATAAAACTTTTAGATTTTGCTATTTATACTATAAATATAAAAGGTATTATTAACTCTACGAACTTTATTTAAGTAAAGTTTATTTTAAATATAGCTAATTAAACTTTTCTAGTATAACTATATAAGGGTCTTACATTATTATATATTTAAAATAGGAGAAAAGAATAATTAACTATTACTTTTTAAGTCTTTACTATTATAAGCCTTATTAGCTTAATATTTTTAAAAACCTACTTTAAACTTTACTACATATACTAGTTAATGTAGTATAGTATTCAATAGTTAATTATTAACTTCTTATTAATTATAAATTAGTTAATATTTTTACTTTTACTTTAAACATTTATTACTTTTTAAATAATTAACCAAAATACTTTTATAGAACTAAATTATATAATATAGATTATTAAAAAGAGTATTTAGCGTTAAATTATATTTATTAAAATACTTATTAAAGTAAACTAGTTAAGAATATCATTAGTAATCCTTTAAGTTATAAAGGTTTATTAAACTAAAAGAAAAGTTATTATAAGTATTAATATTGTATTATATTGTTAATACTATTAATTTAAAGGAGTAGTGAAATTTCCTTTAAGTATATATAATTATTACTATACTATTTATTATTAATACCGTTTTCCTAGTACTTTATAAGAATCTTACATAGTATAAGTAACTTAATATTTAAATAATTTATAGCTACGTTAAAAAGCCTTTAGTATTATTTAAATTAAAAAATGGTTAATTAATATAGTTTTTAAAATTTAGTTTTTTACTTTAGAATTTAGAGTAATAATTAATATTAAGTACTTAGTTATATTTATAATTAATAGTTTAACTCCTTAGTAAGTTAATTTTATTTACATTTATTACTTCGCTCTATAATTAAGTAATAAGTAGTTACTAGTCTTTTTTAATTATATACTTTTAATTAGCTTTTAAAAGCTTTTAAAAGCCTTTATTTTTACCCTTAAATAAGCTATTACTATAATAAGTACCTAATTTCTTATAAATAATAAAGTAATATTTAGAAAAATAATAAGAAAAACTATAAGTTTATAGTTTAAAGGTTTTATAGTCTTATAGTCTTATAATATTTATAGTTTTATAGTTTTATATAGTTTTAGAACTCTAGTAATAGTTATATATTTTTATAAACGTAAATTTAATATTATCTATAATATTAAGCTACTAAATACTATAATAATAGTAATAAAGTATTAGCTTTATATAAATAAAGTTTTTAAACTAACCTCCTATTTAGTTAAGCTTATAATAAGCGAAGTAATTAAAAATATAAAGCTTTACTTAGTTTATAAAGTAGGCTTAAAGAGCCTTAATATATTTAATTTTACTTAAAATAGTAAAGTATATAAGATTTTCTTATTTTATTAGCTACTAATAATATTTTAAATATAGTACTTTAATCGTATAAGTATTATAATTACTTAAGTTAATTATAAGTATACTATAATTAAAATTTAATAACTTATAATTAATTAATTAAAAATTATAACCTTTATAGCTATAAGCTAATTAGTTATAAGACTTAATAACTAGGTCTTTATATTTAGCTTACTTAATTAGCTCTCTTAGCTACTACTTTTTTATAGCTAAATTATAGCTTTACTACTTTTCTTATAATAGTCTTTAGATAATTATTATAAGAGGGATATAAGAAAAGTAAAGCTCTTAAGTTTAGCTTTAAATTATAGAATTTTAAATAATACCTAGTTTACCTAAGAAAGAAGGAGGAAGAAAAAGGAGCCTTTAATAAAGGACTATAGAAAATAGTTAAGGGTATTAGAGGCTATAGGTAGTCTATATATAGCCCTAGCTAGTTACCTACTTACTAGCTACCTAGCCTAGTATAGCTATAATAATAATACTAGCTTTAAATTAATAAAGTTTTACTAATAATTTATATAAAGTTATAAGTATATAATAAGTATATAAGTATATAAGTATATAAAACCTTTAAGTATATAAGTATATAAACATATAAAACTCCTAAGTATATAAGTATATTATTATAACTCTAAACTTATACTATTTACTATAAGTTATAAAAATTATCTAAAGTTAAAGCTACTTAAGTTTTTAGTTTAAAAAAGCTATAAAAGAATTTATTTAGTATATTACTAATTATAGTAGTTTATAAGAGTAAATTACCTCCTTCTTTAAAGAATTTAAAAACTTTAAAGAGTATAATAGCTATAAAAAGCTTTAAAAACTAAATGGCTCTATAAAAGTAGTAAGCAACTTAAATATAAAACTTATAAGGTTTAATATAAATAATCTTAATAACTTATTTAATATAAATATAGATTTTAATAGGGTAAATATAACTATTAAAAGTACTTAAAAAGAGTATAATTTAGCTTATATTTCTTTAATAACATTATACCTAATCTTAATAAACTTTCCATTATTATTTTATACGAACTATTAATCTAGTTAAATAATAATATTATAAAAACTAATAAGCTTTTAAGCTATACTAGTATACTTATAAATAAGTAGTAAATAACTATAAAGAAGCTATTAAGTTTATTTATTAGTAGTAATATTATTAATAGTAATTTAGAAAGAAAGATTAATTATTTTAAGTTCTTATATTTTTAAGCTATACTTACTAAAAAAGTAAAAAGTTTTTAAAACTACTAATTATATCTTTTAAACTATCTTTATTAAATACCTAAAAATAGATAATGAAGTAATATAAAATAAGTTTTATTTACTAAACTAATATAAATATACTATATATATTACTATAAAAGATTTATAAGGTTTTTCATTTACTATTATTAACTTAAATTTTATATAAGAATAAGTAAGGTATTTTATTTATATAATACTTAAGACTTAAAACTATTTATAATAAGTAGTAGTAAACTATAAAGTAGTTAACTATAAAGTAATTAACTATAAAGTAATTAACTATAGGGTAGTTAGGGAGTATTTAGAAATTATCCTCTAAGGAAATAGTAAAATTATATAAAACTTACTAATTTTTCTAGTTAACTAGCTATTAGTATATAACTTATAATCAATATAAACTAATGAGCTATATTAATGTACTTTAAAAGTAGCTCTATAACTTATATACTATATTTAGTAGATTAAAAGTAACCTTTTAAATCTAACATTTATAATAGTTTAATTACTTCCTACTTAGTATAGTTATAAAAATAAGAAAAGGTTAAACTTAAAAGCTTAAAACTAATAGCAATTACTAACTAATAATGTATAGTATTCTAAGGTATAAGGAATTAGGTTCTTATACTTTAAAACGCCACGCGTATAAATACTATATAAAAGTCTTATTACTAGGAGTAAGAAATTTAAGCGCCTTCCCTTCCTTTCTTCCTCTTCTTTCTTTATCTTTAGCTTTAAGCCTAATTCGTCTAAACCTAGGCTAATTTAGCTAACTAAATACCCTACTTCTTCTTAATAGTAAAGTTATAGCTATAAAGAATTAAATAAGTAGTATTATTATAAATACTACTTTCTCTTTTTATAACTTATTTTATCTTACGTTAGCTAAGTATATCTCTACTATAAAAACCTTTCTTACTTAGCTTAAAAGTAAATATAAAGATTTTAATAAGAAATTATAAACTAAGTTTAATTATACTAATTTACTCTATCTACTTAGCTTATACTTACTAGTTATAAAAGAATTAAAAGAGTAAAATATATAATTAAATTACTTTAGTTTCTTTTTTATATAACTTGCTTTTTTTAAGCTTATAATAAAACGATTTTATTTAAAACAATATTATAAACAGGTTTAAATACTTAACTATAACTAGTAACTTATAAACTAGCTATATAAAACTTATAAAACGCCTATTAAATCTAATAATAATAGTAATATATAATCCTTTTATTATAATAACTCTAGTAATAATAAAGAATGAAATAATAATAATAATACTACTAGTAGTCCCCTTTAAGTATAAGGTTAAAAGACTTATAATTATAGTTTTTTTTAAGTAAGTTACTTTAACTATTTACTATCTCTTTACCTACGGTATTATCTAGTCTTATTTAGCTATAGCGTTTTCTTAAAAGCTTTTAACCTCTTAGAATCTTAAAGCTTTAGCTTTTATATATAAGCAGAGTTTTAAAACTACAGTACTTATACACTTATACACTTATACACTTATACAAACTTATACAAACTTATACTTATACACTTATACACTTATACACTTATACACTTATACACTTATACACTTATACACTTATACACTTATACACTTATACACTTATACA
>MAVT02001023.1:0-17619 GCA_001702395.2 Diaporthe helianthi | reverse complement strand
TTTTCTTCCTCCTTCTTTCTTAGGCAAACCAGGTATTATTCGAAATTCTACAATTTAGAGCCAGACTTAAGAGCTTTGCCTCTCCTATGTCCCTCCTGTGACAGGTACCGCACTCTAGTACAGAGACTCTACATTGTACACACGGTTACAGACTATTTTACATGCACGTCTAATAGAGAAGAGCGTTTAGTACCTCGACATCCAGCAGTACATACCATCTCGACTGCCAACCCAATGTCCAGTTCAAGTTTCACCTACCGTAGGGTACCTGAAGAGACCGACAACACCCGACCGGTAACACAAATACCTCACAACACCAAGCAAGTCAGCCCAACCCCGGGCCTGCCACCCCCCTTCCCTCCATCAAACCAAGTAGAGGAAAGAAACAATATCCCCCTTGCCCGGTATACGGAGTGCTGAGCCAACGCTTTCGCCCTGCAACCCTCCAAACCACCCTCCCAGCCTGACCGGCCCACCCGTCAGATGCAATGACACAGTAGGACGACAGGACAGACCCGGGCGCAATCAGCCCAGCCCAGCCATCACCCACCCACGCCATCCAGCCGAACCCAGCCAGTCCTACGACACGGTCCGGTGGCACGGCATACGACGTAAGTGTTCGGTGCGGCGGCACAGCGCGCGTACACACACACACACACACACACACACACACACACACACACACACACACACACTTGTGTGTAAAGACCATACACAAACACACCACAGCACTACCGCTACTACCATTGCCATCATCCAAGACATGCTTGCAGACATGTCAGCGTTGTACTCAATGGGTGTGACGAGCACAGCGTTGTCCGGTAGGTTAGGCTAGAGTGATGAACGGTCCAATGGCTGGCTCCTGATGTCTGGGTGTTTGGAAAACCCACGGGCGTCGTCACACCCACATGTGCACCCCGTCACAGTGGGCACCGATGATAACACCAGGCTTAGGGCGTTGCACAGTGCTACGAGCGGCGATGCCATGTCTTTGACATGGGGAGAAGAACTCGCCTAGCTCCTGTTCAATGCTGTCATTCGATTCAATACATTTGATCACATGTAAACATGAACATCCCAGGGAGTTTTGCATGAGTGGGTAACTTCTGGTATTGTGTGAGTGATGGATGGTGTGGAGATATCTAATACACAGAAAGCGAGTTTAGGCAAGATCAAGTTGCCTCCTCTCGTCCCATCCCCCGTTTAGTATGCTTGCTAGTGTTTGAGCTGGTCTCTTGTGCTCCGTAGTTTCCAAAGTGCCTCGAGTTTGCCGCTGCGCCGCCTTTCCCATGATGACTTGTTTTTGTGGTGTTTTCCAACCAAAACATATGTGAAAGAAAAAAAGATAAAAATAAACCAAAACTCCCAATGCTGAGCAATATTTGAAGCCTCAACCCCATTCGCGATGCAGTTTACGTACGACGAGCCTATCCACCTTCGAGAAACGAACTAGAGAATGCAACTTCCCAGAGCGACAAACACCGAGGCGGAACTTTTGGAAATGAAAGCAGAGAGACCAAGCAGCATACTAATCCACCCGTTGAGAGGGTTGGGGGGGGGGGGAGATGAGGAAAAGACAAGTGATAACCCAACTACAAGTGGTGAAAGCCGGCTATGCCGGGCTAGCACCAACCCACTCTAGGCGCCTCTCAGAGCGCCAGTTCCAATTGAAATCTCGCCCTTTGTTCTTGCCCCAAGGACATTCCTTGACCCGTTCCCGAGTCTGATGTTTATTGTTCGCCACATGGTTGTGGTGGTTGGCGAGCGTGAAATTGTTGTGGTGTGACGAAACATCTACACCGAAGAGGCCCTGGCTAAGGAAGCTCCCGCCTTGTTGACCTGTCTTGAGGGTGAAATCCGGCTTGGGCATGGTCTCGCCTGTGCCCGTGTACGCACGGCGTTTCTCCCCGAGCTTGGCCCACTTGTCCATTGAGTTTTGCTTCTGAGGCGATTGACGTTGGAAGTCCTGAGGCTTGACCGGGCTGACATCTTGGAACAAGAAGGTATCCGGCAAGTCCCCATCCATGTCGATGGCGTCCTCAATAGCTGAAACCCGAGGTTTGGCGTTGATGACGGAAGACCTGACGTTGGGGGACAAGCCCTGGCGGGGCGTGTCATCCTCGTCCTTGCTGTCCTCGCTCCAAGTTCGTGAGTTCATCCTCTTGAGAGCTCGGAGCTGGCGGGCGCGCTCCTCCTCTTGGTGCTCTTCCTCCTCTTCCTCCCAGAGATCGCTCCAGCTCTTGGAAACGCCACCCTGGTCACCAAAAACTATGGACATGGCAGGCACATTGCGTGGCTTGGACATGGTGATTGGTAGGGACCCTGCCATCGGTGACACCATAGCAGCGGGCTTCAACATCGGCTTGTTCATACGGAGAGACTGCATGGAGGTGGGGTAGCTCGAGTCCATGATGGAGGAAATGGAAGGGGTCTGCGCGGAGAACCAATCGGTAGTCGCTGCAGACTTGGAAAACAGGTCTTCGGAGTAACTCTCACCGTCTGGGATGGCGCTCAACTGGCGGATTGGAAGCAGTGCACTCGATGTATGCAGTGCCTTGGCCCAAGGGAATGCGCCAGTATCGGCCATAGGACTCTGGATCGACGGTGTGCGCAGCGGCTCCCGATTGGCCGAGGCGATGTTGGCTCGCGACGAGCAGAACTCATCGTCGAGTTCTTCGAGTGTGGTGAAGCTCACGACACGGTTCAACGCACGGCGAGCGCCCACCAGGGACCTCTTGCTCGGGTCCATGTTCATGCACTCGACGATGACCTCGTAGGTGTCTTGAGACATCGAAGGGAAGACGTCGAAGAGTGACTGCTTGTCACGGGAGAAGTCCAAGAAGAGCGGGTCGGATTCAGTCGGGGTGGTGAAAGGGTTGCGCGAGAAGAGGATGTTTAGCAGGCAGACACCAATGGCCCAGATGTCAGCCTGGGCAGGAGAGTAACCGGCACCAGCAGAGTCATACTGCTCTGGTGACATGTACCGGTCGCTGCCGACGCCGGTCTCGTATGTCCACTTCTCAGTGGTGGCCAGGCCAAAGTCACCAAGCTTCATTGATCCGTCCTTGGCAAGAAAGATGTTCTCCGGCTTGATGTCGCGGTGGTAGACGCCTTTCGAGTGGATGTAGGACACAGCGTCGACAAGCTCCAACATGAACCGCCGGACGTGCTCGGTCTCGAGTGGTCCTTGGTCAACGCGGATGGCTTCGTAAAGGTCACCTTGCTGACAGAACTCGAGGACTAGATACATGTGGGCATCCGTCTCGAAGGAGTGGAGCAGGTTGACGATGTTGGGATGGCCGCCGAGGTGTTGGTGAAGGGTGAGCTCCTCCGATTTGTCGTCAATAGCGAACTCCAGGCCGGCATCGTCGGCAGCCGCCTTCTTCGTCAAGCACTTGATAGCCACAACATCGCCAGTAACGAGGTCTTTGGCCTTGAAGACCATGCCGAAGGATCCATGATTGAGGGGTGAGATGGTTTCATATCGTCCACCCAGGACGACGCCGCCGGTAAACTCGTCTCGCAAGCATTCCATTGTCGTAAAAAGAAGTGTCAGAAATTAGAAGAGTTGTAAATTGCAAATTAACAAGGCCGCGTTGTGACAAAAATCCTCAGAATGCTTTTGTCGGGAGCCCAAGGCCAGTCTATGTTGATGAAGAATGATGATGTTGCCTATCGGGTTTTGGAATCCACGATGAAAAGAATACCAGTTTGTGTACAGAGTTGAACAGGACGCGGCGGAGGGTGTGGTTGCCTCGAGGCGGGAAGTCGTAGGTAGGAAGGTGCGAAGGTGCGAAGGTGGCAGAAGGCGATGTACAGAAGGCGAGGTGTGAAACAAAAGCAACTCCAGGTCGTTCAACTTCGGAGGCTCATCGATGGGTATTGTGGGTTGGTCAAAACAAATGGAAAAGAGTGGGCTTAAATGGTTCTGGTTGTGTTGGTCGACGTTGCCCGGTAGAGCAGAGGCAACAAAAGGAAGGTCGTCAAAGGTGCATTGAAAAGATGTATTGTGGAATAAAGAGCGACGTTATTGTAATGGGGTCCGTTCAGCAACGGGTGGTTGAAATGGGCGTGAATGGGGTGGGGATGATATTGCTGTGTCCTCACGAAGATACCGCAAGATCGTCCCGACGGCCGAAAGTTGTGTTCCAGAAGAGGTTGTCGTAAACGGCCGCAAGGGGTGTGAAAGGTGACGAGGTCCGGACACGAGGTGTGAGTAATCGTTGAGGCACGGCACTGCCGTCAAGGAAAGCGGACCCCCTGGTGCTGGGGAGTGACCCTGGGATGGAGTGGGTAAAGGTTGAGGGAGATGTTGGGCACTTATCCAAGCACCGGTGCCACAGAAGTCGTTATCATCCAGGTGCGGGTTTTGTAAGGAACAGGCAGGCGAAGAGATGACTCTTCAGACCTTCCTCGTTCAATAGCAGGCGTCCAAATAAGCTCTGCCCTGGGCGTGGGTCTCACGTAGACAGACAGATTCACAAGCCGTGGTTTGGGTGGCAGAGTTTGGGGATGCGAAGTGACCAATATATCGCCAACGGGTGGTGTGATGCAAGACAGGCGGAACAGGCAGAACAGCGCTGGGTCGAGTATCCTTGGGAACGATGTACACGCAGTCGTGATAGGCAGCACAGAGCCGGCGTGCAAATGACTTCGAGACAGGTCGAGGTCGGGTCGGTGGTCGTCGAGGTCAGCGGTCCGAGGCCCAGTGTGAGAGCTGATTGCTGAGCGAGTCGCAGAGATCACTTGGCAGATAGGACCGACGTCACAGTATTCCTTTGCTAGTAACGGGAGAGTCGGGTGGGCTTGATCGATCGAGTCTGATGCTTCGACGGCTTATCGACTTGTACAATTGGCTTGCAAGGAGTATGACTGGACTTGGACTTGAACTTGGACTTGACGTGGGAAGAGAGGACGCTGTGTACGTGAGGAAGCGAGGTTGGTGGGAGGGGATGGCGAGGGTGAAGTAGGGAGAGGTAGGAACAGAGGGAAGAGGTTGGGTGAGTCGACACGAAGATGGCGGTGGAGGGCAGGAAGAAGGAAGGTAGAAGAGGATTGGTTGACATGGACCTGGGTGCGCAACTGGTTGTGTGAGTGCGAGCTACCACAGTATGAGTTGTGCAGCACGGAAGGGCTTTGGGGGGTGTGTATGAGGACAAGAACGAGAAAGACAAGGACAAGGAGCTGGGCCCGGGGCCGGGATCAGGGCCAGGACAAGGCGCCAAGGAGGAAGAAGTGTGCGTGCAGTATCCGTATCTATGCAGTAGTACTGTAGAGGTGCATAGGCAGAGAAGGAAGCGTTGGCCCGTTGGGTGTGTATGGGGGTGTGAATATCCAGGCCAATACGGAAGGGGGCGTGTGGACGGGGTGCAGCAATGGAAGCCGAGCGAAACGGATGGGTCAGTCCAGCAGCTTCTGGCTCTGCTGGTGTGCTCTGCTGGTGTGATCAGAGTCAGACCTGGAGGTGAGATTAGCAATCTCGCCTGGGGTGGTCCTGGGACTGGCTGGCATCATGACGGCAGGGGTGGGCTGCAAGCGTCAGGTCTGGGACATCTGGAGTTATCGCGTGGTCACAGTGCCCCACAGTGCGCCATGCAGCCCATCTGCCGCCGTGGGCAGATCGGGCTGTGTTGCTCGGCCACGCCCTGCCTATCCTGCAGCTCCGGTGGCTGTTGACTTGAAAGTCCTGCCTGCACCTCAGTTGCTGTCTACACCTGTAGCAGTCGGATTCCAGTCTGGCCAGTTGCGAGTGTAAACATGTCGAGCAGAGTTGCTCGACGGCACAGTGTCCCTTGGGCAACCTTGGAACAACGCCCAAGACATCGCTACTGTGCCGTGGGAGATCTGCACTGGGTGTGACAGAAATGACGAGCTTCTGGCTATCTCTGGAGCGTTATTTGGGCTTGGGGGGGCCCGGGGGGAGGGCGGTAAATTGAACTACCTACTTAAGTAGGTACCATCATTTCGGGCGAGACGGGCTGGGCGGGCGAGCCGGGCGGAACAGCACGTCAGGAGCTCAAGCTCGGACTGGCTGGCTGAGTGGCCGGTTGACTGACTATGTGGGATCCGGTAGATGGACCCTCATGCAGTACCTGGCTGCATGCGCCTCGCCCGGTGGCAAGTGTTGGTATTCTTGGAACGCTGGCTATCAGGAAACAAGGCAGAGTGACAGAAGAGCAGAGCAGAGCAGGGGCTAGATCGGGCTAGCTCCCGTCTACGTCCGCCCTCTGTCCGGGCTACCCCTCTAACCCCGTTAGGAAGCACACTCTTTGGTGTCTGTGTCAGGACGATGCTGGCTGGCTGGTAGGCAGGCAGATGCACCGTGGTGCGTGGGCTACAGCCTACAGCTGTGCTGCGTAGGCATGCGTCTGCTATCGCTTTCACCGCCAGTTACCTGCTGCCGGCGTATTGTCAAGGCCACCCTCGATGGTATCGAGACCACGGCTTCGAGTATACCGTGTCTTGCCGGGCCCTGAATTGCGCAAGGCTGGGTCTGTCTATGCTCAAACCTCACGGCATAGCCTCGAGGCATCGCGTGCCCCCCCCCGTTCCCTTAGACCCCATTTCTGTCCCTGCAGATCAAGGAACAGCAGAAGAAGCCACGTTATCTGGATCCATTCTTGGCTACCTAGGCACCTTGTAGGTATGCGTGCAGCAAATGGCCCCGGGGCCCCAAAGATGAGAAGGAGCACTGGGGACCTTCATTCCCCCCACCCACCACATGCACAAGTATCCCCCCCATGCCATTCCGTTTCACTTCGGTAGGCCTGAGTCTCTTAATTGGCTAAAGCTCAGGTACTCCTTTTTCACTGCATGCCTTCCAACCACTTGAACATAACTACTAGCACGGCAGCTGCTATGTCAGCCGTCTCAGATAGAGATTGGCGATAGCAGCAGCATGGTTTGAGTTTCCGCCATCATGATGCGGCTTGTCCACCATGACCGTGCCGAGGAATGCCAGTTCGCTCAGAGAGACTTCAGTCACAAAGCAACAGTTGGCCAGGCGTTGCAACAACAAACATGAGGGCAGCCCGCAGTACGTCATCGCCAGCAAGACAGTAAGTAATACAGTACTGTGGTGATAACAGGTGGCTGAAATTCGATCTCCATCAATGCACTCCCAGGCGCAGGAACCGCAGAAATCAATCAAACTGGGCCACGTCCCATCGTGACCTCTGATGGACCCCACTGCAACTCGTAACTGATCGTCAATCTTGTTATGCCAGGACTAGCGGCAATAATGCGGACTGGGATGGACCTCCGAAACGCTGGTCCAGGATGGCCGCCCGGAGGTGATGCTCTCAAAACGGGCACCGAGCTGGGCCCGTTTCTTCTGCGTGCCCTCGCCGATGATGAACCCTCCCCAGAGGTTACCTCCGTATGCTGCTGACCAAAACGTCCAGCCATGCCTCGCGGCCCCGAGGGTCACCAGACGGGCTGACGGGTCGAGACGGCCGAAGCTGTGGCGCCATTGCGGAACTGCACGCTGTCCTCTGCCATGTTTGTGATGGCTGGCGGATTGGACGGCATGTGCTTTCGCTGACTGCGATGCAAGTCCACATCACCCGGCAGCCCTGGCAACTGCCTGGTTCCTTTGTCCTTGCTGGTCAATTGCACCGTCGTGCCGTTCGTTGAAAATCCCGGGCCGCCACATTTGCAAGAGTGAGACTGGCCCAGCGTCTAGACCCAAACCTTCAGGCCGTGAGGCCGTATGACAGGCGCCGGAGCCGCTATCGGATCGATATGAACGGCCCATGCGGGCGATGTTGGCCCCATGTGGCCCCCCCCCCCTTCGGTGTGCGCAGTGGGTGCCAGCGTGCCTGCGTGCTCCTACGGTGCGTAGCCTGTCAGGAGCTTGGGACCTTCGGTAGGTCAAGCACGCAAGCAGGACAAGGCAAGATATCGGATACCCCTGCGGTCGTGACCATTCTACGTATGTAGAGGAATGCAACGACGTCTTCGGTATCGCAGAAATAGCTATCGTGGCGTGCACCACGATACGTGCGATCTACCCGCCGCTGCGTTTACTGCGTTTCAGCCCTCCAGCTATTTAGGGCCCTCTATTACTAAATACTATGTATTCCTCGCGTGATTGCTGCCAGGCTTTCCAGCCAACCAGGCTGCCGCAGCGGCCGCCCAGGGGCTTGCTGCAAGATGTCAGACCGGCCGGCGGAAGACAGGCGGCGTGGTACTGCAACTGCAGGAGCTTCTGCTTGACGCGTCGGAGGGCGGAGCGGCTTTATTGGCCCTTGGAAGCAGCTGCTGGGTCCTACAATGGGCCGTCTTGGAGCGTAACGAGCGAGGCAGTCACAGCTGGGTGGGCTTGGCTGGGATTGGAAAGAGTTTGAGCTTCTGGCGGTCAGGGTTTTTGGTTGATAACCATTGTTTACATGCCCGGAATACTCGCTGCTTGGATTCCCAGTCCAGCCTCATGAGTTTGCAATGCGCGGGCACCGCTGCGTGTGATTATTGGTTGTCTCGGCCGTAGGTTCGACCAAGCACGCAGGCAGGATTGAAGCGCATCGCCTGTCACACCGTATCGTATGTCTCTGCAACCTGGCAACATGGCCTGGCAACCTGGCAACTGCAACTAAGTGTTCTGAATTGGCTTCGTCCACGTTGCGCCGCCGAGTGACCTTGTTGACTCGCCACCAGCCAGTGCAGCCAGTCGCTGTCGTTGTCGTACTCGGTAAAGCGGACAATCGTCGTGAGGATTACGGAGTACGTACCTGAGATGCTGGTCCTGTGCGCTTGGATGTCTGGACAAACTATCGTGTTGCAAGGGCGGACCGGCGGACCAGGATTGGCTGAGTCCGTCGAGTCTGCAGCAAGCCGGGCGGCCGTGGGAAAGGCTGGTGCTGTCCGTTACCGTGGCAGTGGGCAGTGGGACAGTGGGACAGTGGGAGTGGCCGGGAGGGCGTTGTGTGGTGGCCAGATTTCCTGGTTGAGATCTCGCCATCTCATCCTCGCTTCGTCCTGCTGCGCGACGGCCTATCTGCTGTGGCACATGAAGCGGCTGGACGGACGTGGGCTGCGTGGGAGTGCACGAAGACGGCCTAGCTGCCAGATCACTCTGTGCACCTGGTTGGGGCCAGTACCTCGCTAGACTGCACGGTCCCAAACTTCTTGACCGTCTGTTCGCGATCTGCATGCTTGCCTGCCTGCCTTCCTCCATTATTGCTGGCTCCGAGTGGTGGTGGTCTTGTTGTCGATCTTATGTGCACGTGCAGTTGGAACGTGGAGAGTGATACTGTGCCTAGGTACCTACTTAGGTACTGTGTACTGTGTTAGTGTGTTCTATCTAGGACATACTGATGACCTGTTATTGTGGGGACAACACGCATACGGCAACGAGGCCTTGAAGTCCCATCGGAAAATTGTCATAATCTACTTGCGCCTGTCAGTTCTGTTGACAAAGAGGTTGCATATCCGTGCTCCATTTCTCTTTCTGCCAACTCCTGTGCCAGCTTGCCAAGCGTGACAGTGGGGCTGGCAGATACAGTAGATCGGCACTACCATCCCAAGCCAACCTGGCACCCTGGCTCTCTGACTTTCTGGACAGCACTGGCCTCCTTCTGCTCTTACCGCTCGTTGGGGAATCTGCTGTGCTGTGCTCTGCCCCTAGAGCTCCCCTTACCCATGGTGGTGTCAACACCAGGTGCACCCTACAACGGGCAAGGTCTTACGAGGCTGCAAAGCTGCACTAGACACACCAACAACCACACTATTAACTAACGCCTTGGAGCGACGCGTTTGGCGCTGCACAACGAAGGGGAGAAGGGGGAAAAAAATTCTCTTCAAACAGCCAGACAGCCCTTGGCAGTCTAAACAACACTACTCTCCATACTCGAGCCCTTTTAAGACCATTTCTGCAAGGGACCTGTCTTCTCACCGCTCTGCTTGCACCCATCACGACGACCATCTGTCTCATCGGTGTTCGGGCTGCTCACCTGGTGTAACCCATCTCGTTCAGATTTTCACGATTTTCACCGCGAAAAGCGCCCAAATAGAAGGGGCAACTGTTACCTGGCGCACCAGGGCGTCGGACCGGTACTATGGCAGAACTAGCTCCCGTCAAGGTCGCCTTACTAGACATCGGTAAGACTCAAAGAATGAAGAGACACAAGAGACAGAAGGGGGTGGGGGGGAGATCAGATGAGGCACCGGATGGCCCCATACGCCATGTGCCCAGTCCGGCATTCAGGAAACCTGCATCATCCTGCCGATTTCATTGAGCTTCCTCCTGCGGGCTCATGACTTGCTGGATGCCGTCTCCCACCTCTCCTATGGCCACTTTTCCCCATCTTGGCGATGCGAGCCCCAAACCCCAGGTTCACGGTTGCGTTAGCCCGGACAAATGAGCTGATGAGTTCTCTTCGACAGAGGGTACCGTCTGCCCGATCTCATTCGTGAAGGCAGTTCTGGTGGGCACTTTGATCTTCCCTTTTCTCGTCCCCAGTCGACCCCATTCTCCTACTCCCTACTCCATCTGCATGCACGAGACCTGTCCCCGAGACACCAGGCCTATGGGATGTCACCCATCCAGCCATCCTTTCCTGTTTCCGCCCTGCCTGATGTTGGAACAAGTGTCCCTTCTCGGGCTGTCGATAGACGGCGACGGGCAGTGGCGCTAGCTGATGTCACATCCTAGTCTTGAGGTCTAAGGGTCTTGGAGTGCTCCTCGTCATCTTCTTTGTTCTTCAATGTGATCATCTCCAGCTCACTTTGGCAATGTGGCAGCGGCCGGCGATCGTCTCACTGACGGGGCCACCATCTCCCATCTAGTTCCCTTATGCCTTGGAGGCCCTTCCTGAAACTCTAAAGTCCAAGTGGGACGACCCAGAGTTTGTCGTTTACAGAGATGCCTTCCCAGAAGAGCACAAGGCATCGCCCGAGGCCCTACACGCTCATGTGCGGGACCTGATGGCCCGCGACGTCAAGATCTCGTACCTCAAGGCCCTTCAGGGATACCTGTGGGAGAGTGGCTACAAGTCTGGCCAGCTAAAGGCACCTCTCTTTGACGACGTGCCGCCCAGGCTTCGGGGGTGGAAGCAAAAGGGCATAGAGATCATGATATACTCGAGCGGGTCCGTGCCAGCTCAGAAACTCTTGTTCAGATACACCAACTCAGAGCCGGCCGACCTGAACCCCCTCATCTCCGACTACTTCGACACGGTAAATGCTGGTTTGAAGACTGAAGCGTCAAGTTATGCGAAGATCGCAGCCGCTCATGACCGATATCCCCCAAGCAGCTGGTTGTTCTTGAGCGACAACGTCAAGGAGGTGGAGGCGGCAAAGGCGGCTGGCATGAAGAGCTTCATTGTCCAGAGACCAGGGAACTCGGACCTCCCGTCGGACATTGAGACGCAGCACACGGTGATCAGCAGCTTCGGTGACATCTCATCGGTGGGTGCTTGACCAGCCGGCAAGCTGGACACTCTGCGGGTTATGGGGTAAAGAGCTCGGAGCCGTCCTTATTAATCATCCGAAGGACCAGCGCGACGTCACCAAAGCCACCCATTCAACGGATGGAACCAATTGCGCGGCGAATAGATGAACAAGGTCGTAGATGATGTTATTTGCCGGCCTCGCTCGCCGTAAACCTGGGATTAGCAAGATGCCCCTTAGTCACGGGAAGCTCTGCATGCTGAAGATTGGTAGATGATTGCTGCGAGGAGACAAAATTAAACCAGACTGGATGTCTACATCAACTGGTAGATGCTGTGTTACCCATAAACCAAATCCTTTTCCTGTCCTGATCCCCTGACTAGGCGGCCCCGATTACTCTTACTCCGTAGAGTGCAGATTAGCAACGCCGACAGGTATTTCGAGTCTTGGCTGTCAACCTCAACCAAACTATGATGTCCCCAAGTTTCCAATTCTCCTTCAGCTCCCCAGTTCCGGTTTCGATCGCCCGGTCACCTGCACCACCATTACTCGCCGGGCGTGTCACCTGATTCGCCAATTGCCTCCAAATCACCCGTCGACGCGCAGATGGAGTTATGTTGGGGTAGGACAGCTGAGGGCCAGAGCTCCCACCCAATGCAAGACCGGGGGTGGGCGGCAAGCGTGCCCTCTCATCGGCCCATCGTCGTGCGTCCATGAGGTTGTCATGGTCTGACCCCCAGGACAATGACACACAGAAACGAGATGCTGCAGCTCGCTCTACTCACTCAGGTCGGTAGTACTGTGGTATACTATCACGGGCCACCCAACCCCAACCGTGCCCCAAGTTTCCCCGCCGATGTACCGGCAGCCGCCGTCCACGCCTGGGTAGCAGGGAGCTTTGGGGTCCCGGTGCTGTTCACTTTGCTTTTACTGTGGTATTGGTGCAGTGTACGGATACGCAGAGTACTGGACGATGACTGGATGGCTGGCCCTCAAGCAACCCAGTCCGAGGGGCTGGGGCCGACCGTCGCTGAATAGCTGCAGGGAAGTTCGATGCTAGGGGTGCCGGCGCGAGGGACGGCGTCTCGCCCAGCTCCGTGTACTCCGTAGTCGCAGAGCTTCCATTTTACCCCCTGGTTCTTGCAGGAAGGTTATAACCGAGCGAACGGCAGCGTTGCCTACCATCATGGCCGTTGCCTGTGTGATGTACCCTCCGTTGAGCGTCCGTCCGTCCGCTCCGCAGGCACGGGAAGCATCCGCTCAGACGGTCCGCCCTGATGCCCTCACCAGCCACGTCCCCATAGGATAACCTCCGGTAAGTTGACCTTATCTAGGACAACATCCTATGGTGCAAATGATTATAGAGTAAATTATAATGGGATAACTACATCGGGAGCAGTTTATTATGGATAGCCTCGTATGAATCATCTTCCTTGGAGTACACACTCTAGGACTTCCCCGCTGGCATTAGCACATGCCTCTGACATCGAGTTTGAAGTTTGCTAGTCGGTTCATAACTCTGTTCTACCCATTCATTATTCCTGAATTGGTCCAACCGACCATAGATTAAATGGTCGCCATGATGCTGGTCACGCAATGCAGACATGCTGTAGCAGCTGAAAGGCACGGCCAAACTCGTCAATGGCATCTGTGCCACCTATATCCGTACCGCGCAGTCCGCCCGAAGAATACGGCGGAAGTCCTGATGAACCTCTCCCGATGAATCGCCGGCAACGGTAGCCAACATGATGCCCGACAAATTAACTCCATTTACCGCGCATAAGACGCAGCTGACGGTACGCCCGTCCTATTGCGTCGCCCTGCACCCCCCGAGGTGAATCCAGTCCTCGTTCGAAGTGTTTGAACGTCACATCCAGATTTAGACTTTATGTCTGTGCGGCAGTTGAGCACTTTGCTTTGCCCGTCTTTGCAAAGCCCCAATGACAAGCCCTTGGTAGCCACGTCCCAGGCCTCTGGACCTGGGGGACCCAAGCCTCTCAAGTCCTGTAGAGAGCCACTACCCCTTTCCTTTTTGCTCGATGACATATCATCGTACTGTGCGGACTGTACAGGACAGTGCAAGAGACGGTATGAAACAATTTTGAGCTTGACCATCCGATCTGATAGCTGATGTCGCTGGCCACCGCAGAACAGGTCACGGCCAACCTTGTCCAACGCTCTTGCTTGAATGCGAAGAATTCATGGCACTCACGGAGGCCATTGAGACAACGTCGACCAAGATCAGGTGACGGCACTGCCAGGACTGGTTTCTGACATCGGCCCTGAAATCAGTAATGTGCAGTCCGTCATAGTCGGCTTGTCCAGTCCAGATGATGGGAACAGCCAATCCCATCAGCCCGCCCGTTTCGCTACGCGACAGCAACGAGGCGGATACGCTCCTACGGCTAGGGTCAAGGTTTCGCAGCCAAGCTTTCCGAACTGTTGAACGCGGACAGGAAATTATGCCCGGAGGGCTGTTGGGAAGGTTTGTCTCGTGATAACTTACCGTGAAGGTCTGTCTGGCCAAGGGTCCGTGACACGGATGCCGGAATGGCGGTGCGAACCGCTCCTCGCCTTGTCAGAGTGTAAAGGTGACCCGATAGCTTGCGCGGCGAGCCAGATGCCCGAGAAATGGTGCGGTGAGATGAGGTGTTCAGTTCCGTTCATTTTGGACGAGGTTTGAGAATGATTGCGAAGTTATTGCGTGAAGCACCTGACCGTAGCTCTTTCTTGGTGAAAGATGCACCCGACCGCAAGAGCGGGAGGCTGTCCGTGACCCGCGTCCAAAGATAGTAGATAAGTTTCTGGGTAGTCTTGGATTCCGTCAGCTGATAGCCAAGGGATGACATGATGGCATTGAGTTTCTGCCCATCCAGGTAGCGCGAGTTTGAGACGCAAGGTGCAGGTAGGACGAGGAAGAGGCTTGGGAAGTGCGGTTTCAGCCCTGCATTCGTTCCATCCCTGAAGCGTGACGGCAGGTGAAGGAACTCGAGAGTGCGGAGAAGCATGTCACCTCTGCCGCCGGCTTCAGGGACGAAATTGAGCACCAATGACAGGCTGATGATATCGAATTGTTCGGACTCGTCTTTGGGCAGGGGTCGCTCCATAAAGTCCTGTTGTAAAATGCCCTCCGCCTGGCTGTTCAAATCAATGCGGACGATGTCGAACAGGCCGCTGAGAGAGCACAGATTTGTCGTGCTCAGTGCACCGACTTCCAGCATGCGCAGACGATGTGGTGGATCCGAATCTGCGAGGGCCTGTAGCATGGGTTTGACCGGCTTCAGCCAGTCCAGCAGGATCTTAGAGCTGTCTCCCCCGCGGTCGTTCCGCTGTCCCTGAAGGCTTGCCTGCTGGTACTTCTCGATGCCGCCCAGCGAGGTGATTTCGGAGGCTATGGCTGCTTCTGCGGCTGCATCACCATTTTGAGCAGCTTGCTTTCTTCGCTTCTCCAGAGTGTGGATTTGGTTGATAATTGTCCTGGTAGCTTTCCTGGAGATGGACTTCGGTTTCTGGATAGTTGGCGGCCGGCCAGCGGTCAGATTGAGCTTGGCTCGCTTCTTCTTGTGAACGGCCATTTGCGCCTTTTTGAGATCCTCGAAAAGGATCTGGCTGAGCCCAACATCCCCTTGTGTTGAATGAAAAGAAGTGTTGTCGGTCAAGTTTTGGCACGTAGGAGAGCAAATCGATTTGTCCGCAAAGCCGCTCAGTCAAAATAGGCGGACGCTAAGCCGCCAGCCGCCAGCCAGCTGGGTGACAGCTCGGCCCACCATTTACAGCCATCCTTTCAGACTCCAAAACTTTTTCCCGCATTTGCTTCCCGACCACGACCATCAACGACCCTTCAGATCCCCACGACCCCGAATTCAACGACGCAGCACCTCCGCAGAGAATTCGAAATGGCTCCCTCCAAGACAGGTCCGACACCCTGACACGGATCTTTTCCCTCGCTCGCTCGAGATGATGTTGCCGGCGCTTCCACCCTGAGGGCGAGGTCTCGACCGACCGCAGACTCACGACGAACCTCGATCGCATGAACCCTACCCTCAGGCGACGATGCAATCCAGCAGCAGCAGATTTTGCGAGTTCTTTCATCACGGAAAGAGCGATTGCTGATGCATCATTCTACAAACAGGCACTTCCAAGGGCAAGACCGCGGCCAAGAACGCGGCTAAGGCTACCCTGAAGGGCGTAAGTAATTCGACGTATTGAGCTTGCAGCAAACACAACCATCATTTCGGAAAACACACGCTGACCAAACATCCTCGTACAGGTTCACGCCCAGAAGAAGCTCAAGGTCAGGACCTCGACGACCTTCCGTCAGCCCAAGACCCTGTCGCTGGCCCGCACCCCCAAGTACCCTCGCAAGGCCATCCACCACCAGCCCCGCCTCGACGAGCACAAGATCATCGTCCACCCTCTCAACACTGAGAGCGCCATGAAGAAAATTGAGGAGAACAACACCCTCGTCTTCATCGTTGACGTCAAGGCCAACAAGGCCCAGATCAAGGACGCCCTCAAGAAGCTCTACGACATTGACACAGTCAAAATCAACACCCTGATCCGGTACGTGTTTTTAAGGACCCTGAATTCCCACACGAGTATGATACTAACACGCACTTTACAGCCCTGACGGCAAGAAGAAGGCTTACGCCCGTCTGACTGCTGACGTCGACGCCCTCGACATTGCTGCCACCAAGCTGGCCCTTGTCTAAACTTGTTCTAGAAAATGGGGGTTGCTTTTTTGGGGAGGGTCTGCGGATACCGAACGACGAAAACAGTCGGGGATTATGGCATCTATCGGCGTCACAGGGTTCGGAAGGGTTACCAATTGAATGAAATGACACGTGCATGTCGTCCTACGACCGCGTGCCTCTATACATGCCTTCTGTCTAGACGTCTACCTGAACTTAATTGGTGCTTTGCTTGCGCATTCTGTAAAAGTACCAAGCTCATGGCTGTTGCTTTGGCCAACAAGCCCTGGTCGTGTCCGCGTCTATGTCGTCCCAACATTCTCCTGACAATTCCGATTCATCCCTTGTAGCATAGAGCGGCATTGCGTGTCATCGTAGTGATCCGACAAAGGTTGTCCATCAATGCCCGCCCTGGCCCTGGCGCATGCTTTGCAGGTGCTTCACGGCCAGCACGCTGACGTCCATGAACCGGTCCACGCAGTTCGTTAGGCATGCCTGCTCGCCCTTGTCCAGCTGACCATTTTTGAACGAACCGGTGACGCACTTCTTGAAGCACGTCTCTGTCAGGTCGTGGGATTCTAGCCATAGGAGACGTCGGTTAGCTCGAGGTAATGAGGATAGAATATGGCGGCAGAGGATGTGGGTTTCGGTCGCATACGGGCCTGGATGCGAGTACGCTGCTGCTCGTTCTGGATGAACTGGCGCAGGTCCTGCTTGTCCTTGTCGGTGAGCCTGTCGAGGTCTGCTTGGTCGATGGTGGAGGCGTCCATGGCTGCTTCGGTGGTTGCTCTCGTTGCAGGCGGCTTGTTTGTTCCCGGATGTCCAGGCGCAGTGACGAAGCTTGGGGATTGGTGAAAATGAGCGACACTCAGAATCTTTACTCTCTCAGCTTTGCGCTATCTAATCGGCTAGTGCTTCCCGCTTAGACTTAGAAGCTTGGACTCCTGGGCTTGTGCCTTCTCTACAGTGATGGCGAATCGGGAATTTCCGTTTCGAAATAATTCACACGGTCTGGCGGATTTCGTCTCGCCGGGTCAGGTGGGTCTAAAACGTGAATTCGGTACCTAGATTTTAGTAGGTCTACCACCTATTTTAAAGTAGTTATCATTAGCTTAGGACTATTTATCTATTAACTTTTAGCGATAGGGTTTTACTAGGCCCTAAATAGACTTAAGGTAGCCCGTTATACTCTACTACTAATTATATATATAAATAGTACTTCTACAATCCTCTCTCTTATTTAGTTAATGTTACAGTATATAAGTATAGGCCACGGTATTACTCTCGGTAATACAACGTTCCTCTTTTAGAAGTGTTATCTAGTGTAATAGGCTTAACTTATACTATAATAGTTAATAAAGATTAAGTTAAGTCCTATTAATCTAAGTATATATAACTTATAAATAGTTTATACTAACGTTAAATACTAACAAGTTGCCTACCCCAACGAGTTACCCACTTTTTAATGTTATTAGTACAACAACCTAAATTATAGCACTATATTAATTGAAATTAATTAAAACTAATCAAAACTAAATAT
>MAVT02001022.1:0-17635 GCA_001702395.2 Diaporthe helianthi | reverse complement strand
GTATACCTATTGTATACCTATATATTTTTTGTATACTTATTGTATACCTATATACCTGCTGTATACTCACAACTCTGCTAAAGGGGCTTTTTTATAAGTTACTTTTAAACTAAACTCTACTTTTACCTTATAATAAAGTAACACCTAAGTACTTTATTTTACCCTTAGATAAATAGCTAAACTAAATAATAAAATTAGAATATTAAATACTACCTCTAAATCTACTATAATAATAAATATACTAATTAAGTATAGCCCTTTCCTATTACTCAATTTATATATAATAACTTAGTATACTCTACTATAAAAATAATACCTACCTTTACTCTATTTAGGTTCTACCTATAAAGACTAATTAATCTACTAAGACTAAGAGAAACCTATATCCCTTTTATAAATAAGAGAGGTTAGGAGTTATAAAATAAATATATAAGAATTATATAGTACCTACTTAATACTATCAAAGAATATATAAAGTAGTATAATTAAAAATACCTAAATAAGAGGTTTAAGGAAGATAATCTAGTTATAATATTAATAAAGTATTTATACTAATAATAAGAGAGCTATAAACTTATAATAAAATACCTAGGTCCTTTTTATATAGCTAAGGTAATAGGAGACTATAAGTTAGTATACTAATTAAGCCTCCCAAAATCTTATAAGATTTATAATATTATCTTAATTACTATACTTAAGTAATTCTAGTATAAGGATAGTATAATACCTAAGCTACTTAATAAAGAGGTTAAAATAGAAGAAGTAAATATCTTTATAATAAAAAATATCTTAGGTTATTAAAGCCTATATAATTACTAGTAATACCTTATTTACTAAGAAGGATATAGTAGTAATAATAATTTATAAGAGCTATAAAAGAATATTTAAAATAAATTACTAATTAAGAAACATAAGGTAAATAATATAAAGAAGTAATAAGCTTATATATAGCTCTTTTTATATAAAGGTATAGCTATTTTATTTTATTTTAGAAAAAAATCCCTATATAATTATATATCCTACCTACTTATAGTTTTTAGAAAAGCCCCCTCTTATAGCGCAATAAACGCGCTACTCCTTTATTATAATTACCTCTATAGCGTTAGTAATATACTAGAGTACCTTGATCTACTCTTAACTAAATTAAGTATCTCCTTATCCTTAACCTATATAGGTATAGTATTAGTACTTATAGCTATAGTAGTAATAATAGTAATCTCCTTTTTAATAGGAAAGGCCTTAGTAGTAATAATAAAGAGCTACTTCTATATAGTACCTAAGCTATATAAAGCTTACTTAACTAACTTAGCTACCTTATATAACGTTAGGACTTATAATATATATTAGTAGTATATATATACCTAAGATATAATATACTTATAATAGTATAACCCTTATAGTTTCCCCTAGTATACTAAATATAGTACTTAGCCTTAGCTATATAATATTAGTAAGTATACTATACTAGTACTATATAAACATATAACTTACTACTAGGCTAGTTAATATAGTAGTAGGAAGAATCCTTAAAAGTAGTATAGATATAGTATATATACTACTCCCTAGTAGTATAGCTATTACTAACCTTAACTTACTTAGATAGTAGAAGCTCCTAAGCTACTATTAATCTGTAAATATATATAGCCTAAATAGTAACTATAATATATAAAAGGGACTTACTAGAGAAGAAGGGGGATTCTCTTAAAAGGAGGCTATAGTAATAATAAAGGTAAGAAAAGAGGTAGATATCTATTAACTAATTAGTAACTATATACTACTAGTATAGTAACTATTATATATTTATACTATAAGTACTTACTATTACTATTCTAGTAGTATTTATAAATATAGTTATAGGTATAATTATAGCTATAATTATACTATACCTATATTAGTACTATATATATACTATGTATATTATACTTATAGGAATAACTTATAAAAAATCTATAAGTACTTATAAAAAGAAAGAAAAGAAGAGAGGAATAACTAAGGGAAAATAAAGAGTTAAATATTTAAGTAAAGAAGCTATAATATCCTAGCTATTATCCCCTATTATTATATTAACTACTTCTCTTATATAATACTAATACTATAACTATATAGCTCCTAAGGATAAGAGCTTAAAAGGAGGGGTAGTATATTAGATACTAAATTATAGTTATAAGGGATATACTATACTAATACTAGTTATAAGTAAATATATCTAAGTATATAGAAAAGCCTATAAATAAGGCTATAGAAAAGGAGCTAAGATAAATAACTAGCGCTACTTTTAAGCTACTTAGGAGTAAAGGGGTAAGGACTAATTATCTATAAAAGAAGGGAGAGATAAGGGCTAGAGAAGGAGAGAAGAATCCCTAAGTTTAGTAGTCTTTACTTACGAATACACTACTATTGCGCTACGTATTCTATTCACTCTGCTTATATACCTATTCTACCTGATAGCTATTAGCTCAAGCCTCCAGTGCTGCCTATTTGAGTCTTGCGCATCACTTAAAAATGTCCATTCGCTAGATATCTGTCAAGAATAGTACCATTGCACTATTCGAACAAATGGCGACGCCGCCGTCTGCCATAGGCACACAGCGACTTATATCGTGACAATATCTCTGGTTGGAAAGTGAGGAACTTCTTTCTTTAACTCTTTTCCGAACGGCCCTTGAGCTTGTGTACCCTAGGATAGGCTTCAAAGTTGAGACCTGATTGTTGATCAATTGATTCCTGATGGAATATGTTGCCACACATATTTCAAAGACCAATTGATTATCGGAACAAAACATACTTCGCCGGCTACAAAGTGTGGTCACGGTCTCCAGAGAGACTTGCCATTTGCGACTCATCCAGTCTTCGCGGTGCTTCCCCTTCGTTGAATGGATGAAACTTTTCAACAAGATAGCACATATCATTGTAAGCCCTGAGGAAACTGTATCAGCGGATTTTGGTCTTTGTACTCTAGGTGTTTGGATACTTACATTTGGCGGACAGCCTTGCCAGAGGCTTTGTGATGAACCGAGTACCATATATAGTAGTAACACGCATAAAGGCGATTCCTGTCGTCCCATTCGTCTTTGGGCTCGCTGGCTGGAAAATACCTGAGATAGGTCTTGATATAAACATCACGATGGATTTTGTTGTAATAACCACGCCAGTCGGCCACGTCCAATTCATTGTGGGCGTAGAATCCCGGGGAGTCATAAATGTAGAGGTTCCCATTTTCCAGTGAGGTGCCAGTGTTGCCTTCCCATAAATTGGCATGGATGAGGCTTGGTTTTAACGTTCTACCATTCTCTACTAATGCATCAAGTAAGCGAGGAATTACTGATTTCAAGAGCCGCTGTGCGACCTTGTCAAGGTCGTCCCAGTGTCCGTTTGTCTCAAAATCAAGCCTCAGCACGTGTTGGAGGATCTTTTGGTAGAAGGTTGTCCAGCTACTTTCCCAGCCCAGATCTTGAGGGTAAACATTCTGACAAGTAGTGACAGCAAAGCCAAACTGATCTGTTGGTGACTTGCTGTCTCGGTGTACCCGCGCCAGCTTCGAGCACAATTCAGTGGGGTCGGGCATAGTATCTGTCACCAGGTCAAGGTACTCAAGGACCAGGAAGTATGCTTCCAAGTAATGAAGAGAATACCTGCCCCAAGAATGTGGTTTGGGGACGAAGCCAGGCGCGAATTTGTGGAACTCCGACATGGCATGGAATTCGCCCTCCATCATCAGGCGTCCTAGCGCCAGTGGGGCTGACTTGAGAAAATAGACCTCTTCAGTTCCGTCGGGCATTCCGAGGTGAAGACGAGCAGTGACTGTCCATGCCGAGGTTGCGTAGCGATTGGCCATGATGACTGTGGTTCCACTGGGGAACTTGGCGAGAAAATTCTCGTCAACACGAAAGTCTCCTGGATATGGGAGGTTTGTCCCGCAGGACTGGTCAATCAGGGTCTGAAGGGGGTTCATACTGGGATGATAAAGAGTAAAGGAAGTTAGGGCTTGAATGTAGAGCATCAGCAGGGCTCAAGTTTGAAGAAAAGGGTTGGACTGTGTCCAGATGATGCGCAGCTTCTTAACTATTGTGAAGCTTTCCCAGAGTGGTTCATGATGAGCATGTTGTCTTGCTGCATGTTGGTGAAGTTCTGGCCAATAGCGGTTTGAACATTGGCGCCGAGCAAGGATAGGGAGTTTGCTGCACATTGAACCTTGACGATTTCTACTCTAAGGATGGGGGCCGGATTAGATTGCTGGAGCAAAACTGAACCAAACGACCGTCGACCGATGAGGGTCCGCAAAAAAGAGGGGAACCCAGCACTTTTGACAGACGTCCAGTTTTCTCTCGGGCTGCAGCGCCCGAATTTTACGAGACTTAGGCACAGATTGTTTGTTTCTCTACCTACACAAGCCCTGTAGATACCTGCCCCGGGCACCTCGAAGGTTGCGCCCGACTTGCTCAGCCAACCAACAACCGCCTTCACCCGGCCATGCTCAATGACCTACCCTCTGAGAGTACATTTCCTCAATGATTTTAGGTTGCTGAGGAGTGACTGGATCCCACAGAATTCCTATTCAGTGCTGTCAGTTGGAGGCGGCCTCTAACATGGTACGTGCAAGTCACCTGACGTGTACTACTGCCTCCTCGGAACTGTTTCTCTCACCTCCACCCCTAATAACGGCCTTGATCGTACTTGATCATGACGTCAGTGTCCTTGTTAACACACCTGTAGTTTAAGAGATTACGCTCCAAGAAGGTACGCTCTCAAGATAATGATGCAGAGTCGTCTTCGAAAACTTCCTCCGCACTGGAAAGTGGACCTGGTGTGACAGTGACTCCTGGATATGCTGGGACTCCTGCGTACTACGGATCAGATGTACCGCCTGAAGGCGTTTTGAGCACAGTAAAGCCTCCACTCTCGCTGCCAGCAACCTCAAGATCAAGCGTCAGCCGTGGCCCAAGCCCTGCACGAGATTCGTCGACTCTGGGGCTCCACGTCCTCCATGAGCCACAAGCCACCAGCCTAGACATAATTTTTGTTCATGGGCTGGGTGGTGACAGTCGACGCACTTGGTCAAAGAATCACGATCCAAGGCTGTTCTGGCCAGAACTATGGCTCCCCTTCGAGCCCGGTTTGGCCACAGCTCAGGTGTTGACTTTTGGCTACGACGCAAACTGGCGTGGTGCAAGCCGGAGTGTCTCAAACATCAGCGACTTTGCCAAGGAGTTGTTGTTCGAGATGCGCTTTGCCAAAGGTAGGTCAAATGAGGATCTGGGCCTTGGGACCAGGCCAATCATCTTTGTGGTTCACAGTATGGGAGGTCTCGTTGTGAAGAAGGCCTTCCTGTTGGGACTGCATGACGAGAATTATTCAAAAATGGTCTCAGCGGTCTCAGCAATCATATTCCTTTCCACACCTCATCGTGGAAGCAACCTCGCAGAGACACTGAACAGGGTACTATCTGCATCATTTCAGTCGCCCAAGAGTTTCATATCGGATATCACAAAATCCTCACCAGCCATCGAGGAAATAAACGAACAGTTCCGCCACCACGTATCGCGGCTATCCATTTGGTCCTTCTATGAGACTCTTAGTACATCCATTGGACCCAAGAAAATGATGGTGTTGGAGAAGGAATCATCTGTGCTTGGCTATCCCACAGAAATTTCTCGACCTCTTCAAGCAGATCATCACGACGTCTGCAAGTACGCAAGCCCTGCCGACTCAAACTATATCAGCGTCCGAAATGCGATATTGTCACTCGCTACCACATTGCACTCTGATGTAGCCCATGCCGACCAAGGAAAAGACGATGACGGTGAAGACTCAGTTCTGGAGCATCTTGCTCAAATCTGTCCTACTTCTGAAGACGACTACCACTCAATTCAGCGAAATTGGGTACCGAATACCTGTACCTGGGTCTTGAGAAATCCTGAGATTGTGTCATGGCTTGAGCCAAATCCGGAGGCAAGTGTACTCTGGTACAGTGCACCGCCTGCGAACGGGAAGTCAACGATTGCCGCCTTTATGGTGCACCACGTGAAGAAGTCGGGCCTTCCCTGTCAATTCTTTTTCTTCAGGCACTCGGACCACAACAAAAGGTCTGTTGCAAGCTGCTTCAGGGCTCTTATATATCAAATTGCAAGCGATATGAAGCCGTTCAGAAGAGAGCTGAGCCGAATGCCACGGTCCAGTTGGGGGCTAGACTCAAGTGCAGACGCGGCAATGATGTGGAGGACCATGTTTGAGAAAGTCTTGCGCAAGACTGTCAGTAATGCGATCTACTGGGTCATTGACGCATTGGACGAGTGCGAATCTCCAAGACCGCTCTTCGAGTGCTTAAGAAGCATTCGCGATGCTCACCTCCCGTTGAGGATCCTTCTTTTTAGTCGAAATACCGACGTCATCTCAACTGGTATTGACAGAATATCTCTCAGTGTTCCTGTTGGTCGGATCGAGAAGACCAATCAGGATCACAACAGAGAAGACATAAAGCTTCTCGTCCAGCAAGAGTTGCGATCTATGAGAGGCGGCTCCGATTTCAAGGAGAATTTGACGAAACAGCTTCTCAGTCGTTGCGAAGGAAACTTTCTGTGGACGAAGCTAGTCCTGGACGAGATCTTGCGATGCCATACAGAAGAAGACATCAATGGAGTTCTAGGGGAGGTGCCTGACGACATGACCGAGCTATACCGGCACATGGAGAACAACCTCGTGAGCAACTCTCGAAAGCCTACCAGACCATTGATTCTGGCTCTGTTCCGATGGACTGTCTGTGCGCAAAGGCCTCTCGATCTGAATGAAATGTCTCAGGCACTCCAACCCCAATTCTCTCACTTCATGGACCTTAGGTGGACCATCAAGGATACGTGTGGTCAATTTCTCCAGGTTCACGACAATGACAGAATTGACTTGATTCACCACACAGCTCGCGAATACCTGACTCGGACAAGTGATGGTGAGTTCCGTGTTGAATCTAAGAAATCACACGGTATTCTTTTCCAACGCACTGTCGAAGTGTTGAGCCAGCCGAGGCTGCGCTGGACGTTGATGCAAGGCCGTCATATTGTCCGTGAGAACGAGCCTCTGGTGTATTACAGTGCGGTCAACTGGTCCTACCACCTTGGGCATAGCAACCAAGCTTCTGAAGCTTACATCGACTTACTCGCCGAGTTCTTCCTCAAACCAACTGTTCTGACTTGGATCCATGCGCTGGCAATGCTGGGAAGGCTGGAGATTCTAGTCAAGACATCCAGAGTCATAGGATCATATGTGCAAACGGTCAGAAGGATGAACGCCTCAAAGCACCCCATGCAGCATCGTTTAACGGACATTCAACTTCTGGAAGACTGGTCGGTTGATCTTATCAAAATTGTTGGCAATTTTGGACCGCAAATTGTCTCATGCCCTCATGTCATCTACGACGTGATACCCGCACTTTGCCCAGGGGAGAGCGTCTTCAGCCGAACATTCTACTCGCCCGACACAGCTACTATAAGAACTCGCGGAAACGAATCAGCAGACTGGGATGATAATCTTGCCAGGCTGGCACTGCCCGGATCCTCAAAATGCTATAAAATATCTTGCGCAGGCAGGTACCTTGCCGTGCTGGCTTTAGGACCCCCAGGGACAGTCCACGTCTGGGACACAGTCAATTTCGAGCAAGTCTGCATTGTGGAACATGGAGAAGCAGTTGTTTCAATGATTTTGAATGCTAGGGGAACGATGCTCGCCACGTACGGACTCAAAACAACCAAGATATGGTCGATCCCTTCCGCCGCGCTTGTGGGTTCCTCCGCAAATCCCCGTTACGTGAAAGCCAAGGCACTTGTCTTTACTGAAGGCGACCGAGGTCTTTTGCTCGGTGGCGACGACAACGTCATCCGAAGTACTTCACTAGAGAGGTTCGCGGAAGGGTGGGAAATATTCAATCCCAAACTTCTGAAAGAGACCGTTCCCCTGGAGGGGGCCATCATAAATTCTCCAATGTGCATTGCATTCAACAATGACATTAGCCTCGTCGGCGTGTCGTACCGGGGCGCACCTCTTTCTGTTTGGAACCTGCTGGATGGCCGCTGTCTGAGCCGGTGCTATCGGTCCAAATCGTTTCAGGACGACAGGAGACGATCCTCATACACGCCCTCGAACACCGCGACGTGGTGGGGAGTTGATAGGTTCACATGGAATCCAGTCACCGATCATGTGCTCGGGGTCTACCGCGATGGATGCGTCTTCAAATGGCACCCCCTGACCAACGAGAATGTGGAAGCTCCGAATGCGCGTGCAGACGAAATAGCCGCCAGCCCAGACGGAAAACTTTTCGCCACTAGCAGCAGCAGTGGCGCCGTGAGAGTTTGGAACTTTGCCTACTTCACCATTATCTACCAGCTGTCGTCTGATGATATTGTGGCGCAACTTGCATTTAGCACAGACAGTCGTCGTTTCTATGACTTGCGGGGAAGCTCGGTGAATGTCTGGGAGTCGAACAGCCTGGCCCGGTTCTTTGATCAGGAGGAACAAGTCACCAGTGACACCAACAGCGAGGACCGGTCAACGACTGAAATGTCCAAATTTTCAGAAGCAAGGCTTGTACCATTTGAAGTCATCACGGCATTTTCTCCGACTCCAGACGGACTGCTTTACGCGGTTTCGTATAAGAATGGAGCTGTTAACCTTTTTGAGAAAGGGCAGGTGAATGCGACAGAACTTGCCAAATTCCACAGCTTTTTTAATGTTCAGCATATCCGATGGAGCAAAGATGGGAAACATGTTGCTGTCTGCGACGTTGCGGGGCGCATCGATTCCATTTCTGTTCGACGAGAAAACGCCGGTACGGGAGAACTGCAGGTCTCGAATTTGCCTAGCCCAGAGGTCCTCCTGGAAGATCAAAGCATACACGAACTTCTCTTCAGCTGGGACTGCCTCCATGTGATCATCGTGACAACGAGAAGAATTTTTGTCTGCTCCTTTGTCACCGGCAGCCTCCTAGCCTCCAAAGATATTGAGAGCTGTACCAGCCGCGCTTGGATGTTGCATCCCTCACAGCCAGACCTCTTGCTAGCGTTTGGACACCAAGACGTGCATGCATACAGGTGGAAAGACCTGGAGTGTCAATGGTCCCGACACTACCAGTATCAAACGCAAATCACGGAAACAGGGAAACCCGAGGAAGACAGCAGTTCGCTGGCAATGGCTTTAATGGAGGTCGAGTTCTCTGAGATGTCAATGAGTGGAGTTGCTATTACTGCGACCTTAACTCAGGACGGCAAGCACGTGCTTGTCTCAGAAACCTCGTCATCGAACACCAAGGACAAGCAGCCAAGGTTATTGACCTTCAAGTTGGATTCTCTGATCGCATCTGAAGACGGCCAAACGTTCCAACCTGTGGGCTGCACAAGTGTCGCAACAGAGATATGTGCGCGTATCAAGATCGTTTTGGGAATCCTTGCGGGCTCGAAATTGGTGTTCTTGGATCACGATCTCTGGGTCTGCACTTATTCTCTCGAACCTAATGCTCATGGTAAGAACTGGACACAGAAGATCCAAAGGCTTTACTTCATTCCAAGGGACTGGGTGGGCGAGGTGAGCCTGGCCACTTGTACTTTGATGCAAGATGGTACCCTGTTCTGGCCGAGAAATGACAGTGTTGTCATAATTGAGTGCAACCCGGACGATTCTCGCCTTGCATACTTGAATTGATGTCCAGTTACGACAAACTTCTATACCTACATAGTACAGTAATCCAAGGATTACTGCTATTCATGGTGCAATAATTCATGTGCCCTGGGTGTTGTGCCACCTAGGTATTGTGCTCACAAGTGCCCGATAAACTCGAGGCACACATGCATCATAGTAGCAAAACATCAACCTTGAATTTTGCCTGTGCGTCTCAAATGCCCTTGACAAGATGTCTGGTGTAATGACGGGTTGAAATTTGATTCTTTTGAATGCCCAGGTAGACTAAGGTTTCCAGACCTAGCACATCTTTGAGGTCAGTGTCGCAGCACAAGAAAGCCCATTGCACTAAATGACACCTCTACAAAAGAGGAACGTTGTATTGCCGAGAGCAATACCGTAACTTACACTTATATACCGTGACAGTTAGTTTAAAACACCTTTGGTCAGGTCAAGAAGGCCCTAAGGGCTGAGTAGAATTGTCTGGAGATGGTAGGACAAGGCGCCTTGATGTTTTCTTGTATAACGCCCCTTCTAGAGCACTTTTTCTGTACAAATCAATTCGATTAGGCCTGTATTACACAACACAGAACACCAAGACAGCGAGTTCGTCGTCTAGCACGCGTCTCAGAGAGTCGTTGCTAGTGTGCGCTACACAATTAATCAATTTTGCTACTTCTCGAGCCTTCTTGGCCAAGCGGTAAGGCGTCGCACTCGTAATGCGAAGATCGACGGTTCGATTCCGTCAGGAGGCATTTTTATCTGCTGGAGGAGCTCTTACTTTTCTTTCACAGGAGTTTAGAGTGTTCCATGTGTACGTACATTTTTTGCAGACACTGAACACTGCACGTATCGTTCCATCGAATCGACAGTAATGTGCTGGATACGTGGTGGGCATCCATGGGATGGATGGTATTTACCTCAGCGAAGTGCGGATCGTTATCTCCAGTGTGTCCGTAACATCTAATTCTAGAGGGTGGACTTGAGTTTAGCAGCAGCCGGTTGCATCTCCGAGATCGACACTGTGCACTCTGAAGGCCCAGACTCTACAGGACTGGCAAACCTGGGGAAACTGCTGATCACACCAACATCAAAGCAAGCCTACGCAGTGAATTAGGGGGGGGGGCCGCCAAAGCACAAATCACCAACACAGCGCTATCGAGTGAGTGTGCTACTACCTAGGTGCTTAAGTAGGTAAGTAGTATTGCCAACCAGCCTAGGATCGAACATTTGTAGACAACCGTCTAGTCAGCCAAACAAGAAGGATGCAGTTGACAACCAAATTGCATGTGCCATTTTGCGTAGATCGGATCAGATTGATTGATTCAGTCGACGACTCGACATACGGGCTCATCTAGTGGCCATGGAGGCACGGCAGATGTGGACCCCTAACTTCAATGTTGAGAGGCGAGAACAGGAGCCTGGGTATCTGCCGGGGTCAGGGCTGTTTCCGGCTCCCCAAATTGGATAATAAACCCCTGGCGGTAATTTTCACGTGTCTTGGCATCCCATTCTTGACGTCCCGTCCTCCGCCGTTCTCTCGCACCACCGCCCATGCATAGAAGCCAGAACTGCCTCGTAATCCGTAGCCATTGATGTACGGTGAAACAAATGCGAGCGATGACGACGCCTTAGTTGAGCTGTCAGATGCCTCTCTACACAGCCCCCCGTGAGGTGCACCGTGAGGACATTTGAGAGGTGCCATCCCAAGATTTGGGATGCAATTCCACACTGAGCAGATGCCAATACGACGGATACGCAGTCCGAACTGCGGTTGATTTTCTCTGGTCCCACTCCCGTGGGTCAAACACCCATGACCAGAGGACAACGCCCGGGGACAAAGAGATGGACCCACCGAGATCAGCTTGCGCCTCAACGCCCCTTTCTTTTGGTCTGCCATTTCTCCCAGTCGAAAGAGCGAATACAGTCAAAAGGCGTCCAGCCCTACCAGCGCTGCTGAACCTCCGGCGGCCCCTCTTGCTTCCCTTTCTCCGGTTTTCGATCTTCTCTACACTCGTTGCCCGCCTTTTGTATTACACGACTACTATTTTCCTTTACTTATCTTTCCCAAGGGTTCTTCCGACGCTGTGTGCCCGTGCTTTTTCGATAAGACGTGACTCGAGGTAGACGCGATGAAGCTCTCGTCCTTGGCCTCGATATGGCTGACAGGTGCCATGGCGCCAATGGCCTTGGCCATCGATATCGACTGGAACTCAGAAGGTGCGTCAGCGAAACACGCCCCCATGTCTGTCCTCGTCCGGGCTTGACAAGCTTCTAGTTCCCGCCGGGATATCTTGGGCTAATGCAGTGACAAGACTCGATCAGGGAGGGCGCATCAACGATAGCATATGGCTTGATGAAGTACTACACAGGAAACAACACTGGTGATGTACCGGGTAACTTGCCAGACCCGTACTACTGTATGTCGTCGTCTTTCGCCCGTCTCTTCTAAAGTTCACCAACCACATGCAGAAACACTGACGGCGGACAATCTACACCAGGGTGGGAAGCTGGCGCCATGTTTGGTGCCATGGTGGACTATTGGGCGTACACGCGCGACGAAACATACGTCAACGTGACATATCAGGCCATGCAACACCAAGTAGGCGACGACCTTGATTTTATGCCACTCAACCAGACCAAGTCAGAAGGAAACGATGAGTACGTTCACACAATCCCCCCCCCCGGCTGGAGTGACTTCCAAGACCACCAACCAACATTGAAGCTGACCTGCCCAAACAGCCAAGGCTTCTGGGCGCTCTCGGCCATGGCAGCCGCCGAGCAAAACTTCATGGGCCCCAACTCAACCGAGGAGGGCGGAACCCAGTGGCTCGCCCTAGTGCAGGCCGTCTTTAACGAGTACGTCGGGCGATGGGATGCGGCAGACTGCGGCGGTGGGCTCCGCTGGCAGATCTTCACCTTCAACAACGGCTACACATACAAGAACTCCATCTCGAACGGCTGCTTCTTCAACCTCGGTGCGCGGCTGGCGCGGTACACGGGCAACCAGACGTATGCCGACTGGGCGACCAAGGTGTACGACTGGATGGAGGCGGTGGGGTTCATCGACGACGAGTACAACATCTACGACGGCGCGGGCTACGGCGACAACCAGAACTGCACAAACATCGACCAGGTGCAGTGGACGTACAACGCGGGCATCTGGCTGCACGGCACCGCCGTCATGTACAACTACACCAACGGGTCCGACCTGTGGAAGACGCGCGTCGACGGCATCCTCAACCACACGTCGCAGCAGTTCTTTGAGAACCAGGTCATGTTCGAGCCCGCCTGCGAGCCCGCCTTCCAGTGCAAGACCGACTCGCTCTCCTTCAAGGCCTACCTGGTCCGCTGGCTCGCCGGCACCGTGCAGATGGCCCAGCACACCTACGACATCATCGGCCCCCTGCTGTCGGCCAGCGCCGTCGGTGCCGCCCTGCAGTGCTCCGGCACCGCCACCGAGGCCGACGGCTACAAGGGCGTCCCGGGGACAGCCTGCGGCATGCACTGGGTCGATGGCGCCCAGTGGGACGGCATGCACGGCGTCGGCCAGCAGATGGCCGCCCTGTCCGTCATGTTTTACAGCCAGGTCAGGAACTGGAACGTCCCCACACCCTTCACCGCCAAGAACGGTGGCTTGTCAACTGGTGATGTGAATGCTGGTCAGGACAAGACGGATGAGTCGCTCAACCCGCTGAAGCCCATCACTGCCGGTGACAGGGTCGGCGCCGGCTTCCTGACGACGCTTATCGCTGCCGGTCTGTTTGGCGGCTGTTTCTGGATGGTCAAGGAGTGAGGAGGGTGTTCATGCTGTCCACGGGTGGTAGACATTGGACTTGGAATCTTGGGGGGGGGGGGGTTTTCTTGGTTTTTTCTTCTTTCCAAATGTTGCATGCGGTCGTCAGCCCTTTTTTGCCCGAGGCCGTGGTAGACGCATTTGGGAACAGGTTAAACGGGACTACCTACTTAGGTGGGTGGGTACCTAGGTATATTGTCCTGGCACGGCGTCCGGAGTCGTTATCATATCATGGGCCCATAATGCCTCAAATAGTCCATGACAATGTGTAGAATTGCACCATCATTGACTTTCCAGATGTCATCCCTTAGCGCTCGGCACTCTAGCTTGAGGTATTAGGCTACCGCTGCATAAACTACCTAGGTACCTAGGTAGCACTCAGTACTGATGTATCTAGGTAGACAATAATACAACATGGACACCACATGCATACTTACATCTGGAGATATCTCACGCGCATTGTTTAATAGAAAACGGGCCACGAAACTTGCTTCTAATTTCCTAGCTGCAATTACCTACCTAGGTAGGTAAAGTATCGTAAGGCCAGCTCGGGCCGCTTATCTCAACCCTCCACACCCACGGAATACCTTCCAGCCATCAGGAAGCTCGTGCTTTGTTATATCTCCCCGAGTGAAGGTCTCGCTCTCTGCCTCAGCCATCAATTCATACTCAGATCTTCCCCAGAGGCTAAAACGAGAGCGGGAGAGCTTGGCATGAATTCGAAAGGCGCCCCTGTGGATTTCCGGGGGAATCTGGAGACCATCAAGGTCAAACCTCAGCCCTACGCTGTCCAGGGTCACAGCCTCGACGCCGGGGCGTGATATCCGACCCTGGAGACCGTCTATGAGTTTCTTTACAGGTGTTTTTGTTTTCGTTGCTGCTTTGTTTCCGGGCGCCTTCTCATCCATCTCGATGAGGTCAAGCTCTAGACGTAATCTCGAACGCTCGTTGATGTTGTGTACTTTGCGATTGTTGATATCCTGCCCTTCTAGGTAGACAAAGCAGTTCACCGTAAAAGAGCCACCTCCGAATTGGGGAATGGGACTAATGAGGTTGCTCACTATGACTTGGTATCTTTTCTTGCTGAACAACATATCGAAATCTGGATGTGGTAGTAGATTGTGCTTCTGATTCTGATTGATGTCTGAAATTCATCTAATAACCTTGGAAGACAGCGGTTAAGTCTGCTTCCACAAGGACACAAATATACCTCACAATCACTTATTTCATATAGCTAGCCACTTTGCTTTAGACAAAGAGACAAGGTAGACAAAGTCTTCGTATTTTCCTCTTTACTTTCTTTGATTTTGCGGGCCGACCGAGCAGGACAAGAGAATAACGGCTCCGACTCCCGGAAATCTAAAATTAGTCGAGAGTGCGATTCTAACAATGCTCGTTGGCACCTGGGGTGGCTGCGAGAAATGAACGCATTGCAGCCCTGCAAGTTACAATGCTCCTTACCTGTTCCGGCCACCCTCTGCTCTAGAGCTCCCGATCAGGGTGAATGAACCGTCAGTCAGTCAGTCCGGTTCTCCCACACCGGACATCAGAAGGGAACCGTACGAAATTATCGACGGCGGCTGAGGTAAGCTCAGTATCCCTTTCACGTTCCATGGACGGCATATATCAGACTCTCCATGGAGCAGAGGAAGTCCCGTGCGTGCAAAATCCAGAGGTACTGAAAGCGCTTCATCTAGCAACTCATTTATCGGTATAGCAACTGAATTCCTGAGCGAACACAGGGCGAAACTGTCGACTTCGACGTGTACATTCACTGTCAACTTGCTATTCCAATCTATCTACCTTTTGTGACAAGATTTTGCCGTCCACAGAACCAGCGATGTCGTTTTAGACCTCGGGATCTGGCCTGATACTAAATGCAGGACAGCATCCCCTCATAGATCAGCCTCATCCATGTTGCGCAAGAAAAGGCTGTACCACTGAACACCAGTGGCATGGCCCTTCATGCTCATGTGCTCATCCACGGTGTGGATTCCGTCCATGAAGTTCTGGTCGGGGTCGAAACCAGGGTTGTACCTGAAGATGTGCCTTGTGAGGTCCCAGTAGAACTTGGTGTCCGTGTTACCTGTCATCAACCCCGCCGAGACAACCACGTCCTCGCCGTAGAGAGCGCGTGTGGTGCCCGAGAGAATCGAGTAGGGCGTGGCACTGCCGTCACCCGAGACTTCGGTGGGCGAGACAGGCGCTGGCTCGAGGGTGTGCCCGGTCTTGAGCGTGATGGAGCTCGGCGTCTCGGCCTCGTCGGTGAAGGCGTGCAGGGTCAGGTTGTGCTTCTTGGCTACCTCGGCCGCGATGCCCGTGATGCGGTCCTGGATGTCTGAGACCTTCTCGCCGACGTTGACGCGGTGGTTGACCGTGAGGACGGTGCGCTCGGGCAGCGCGTTGACCTTGGCGCCCCCGCTGATGAGGTCGGCGGCGACGGATGTGGTGAAGAGGTACTTGATGGCGTCGCCCTCCTTGGCTGCCTCGAGGGCCAGCTTGTCGTGTTTGTTGTGGCAGGACAAGGAGGAGGCCTTCTTGTTGCGCTTCTGCAGCTCCTTCTTCATCTTGGGTGGAAACTCTGGGGCGTACTTTGCGCCACACTGGAGGAGACCCAGGTAAGGGTTGAGTTCGTACAGTTTTGGCTCATACTGGTTGGCCTCGATGAGCGTGATTAGCTCGGCGGTGACACCAATGCCGTTGTGCTTGGGCGGGATGGACGAGTGGCCGCCAGGCATCCGAACGATGACATCGACGTCGATGTAGCCCTTCTCAGCGACACCGGGAAGGGCGAAGACGGCACCCCACTGCTTAGCAAGGCCTGAACCTTCATCGACAATGACCGAGGCACCGTCCTTGCCGTAGCGGTCAATCAGTCGCTCGGCCAAGCGACCAGCGCCCCGGTAGCCCGAGATCTCCTCGTCAAAGCCAAAGGACAGAACCACCGTCCTCTTAGGCTCAAAGCCAGCGTCGATAAGTTGCTCGACGGCCTCTAGGATACCGATCAAGCTGCTCTTGTCATCCGCAGCACCACGGCCCCAGACGTACTTGCCGTCAAACTCGCCGCTGAAAGGTGGGTGGGTCCACTGCCCGACGGTGGACTTCTCAACAGGCACGACGTCCTGGTGAGCCATGAGCACGGTCGGCTTCAACCCCACGTCGGAGCCTTTCCATGTGTACAGCAGGCCGTGGGAGTTGACCTTCTCAAGCTCGAGGGTGCTGTGGACGAGGGGGAAGGTCCTCTCCAAGAAGTCAGCAAATGGAGGGAAGACATCCCACCGCTCGTCCTCGCCGATGGGCCCCATATTGTCGTAGGACTGGGTGGCGATCTGGATGGCGCCGGACATGCGGGCAGTGCTGGCGTTGAGGAACTGGGATGAGGCCAGGTACTCGTCCATCGACGTGAGGGACGAGGAGCTCCTGCCCGGGAAGAGAGGGTCGACCTGGCGGCATTGCTGGGCAAGATCAAGGTTTGAGTTGGGGCTCTGGTCGCCAGAGAGCGCAGAGGGCAGGCTGTTGGTCCAACACAGGCCAAGGAGGGCCAGCGCAGGGACGGCGACCCATTTGCAGCGTGTACATCTCTTCGCGGGCGGTGGCGTTGCGTAATGCTCGCCGGCAGGGAAGTCTTCCTGCATCAATGGCAGCTTCTCACTGATTAGGGCCATGTTCAATACCGGTCTTGGCAGGAGGAAAAGAAGTAAGTTGACTATAGTTGGAGCCAGGAGGTGGAAGAGGCGACAAGGCGACATTCGAGACGTCAATCGTCCGGCAGCTTAGCTCTTGTGGTCGGCAAGGAAAAAGTGGGTACTTCAGGAATCAGACAGGATCGGCAGCGGCAAACATTGAAGTGGTGATACCGTCATCAGAGGGACAGGGATCCTGAAGCATCTCTCAATGGAGAAGCATAGAAGCATTTAACAAGCAGAATAGTTCCTCTGAACTGGCTACCTAGCTATGTCTTTCATGACCATTTCTTTTACTGGTATGCATCTGTGTCGGTCCTCTTCACCATTTTCAATCGACTCCCACAGTGTTAGGCTCAGGAATTACCCACCCATGGGTACCCATGGGTACCCAACGCATAGACCTAAGTCCTTATTACCCACTTATGTAAGAAATTACCAATAGGTACCCATAGACCTATAAGTAATGCGTAGGTAATAGCTTATATAAGTTGGTTTT
>MAVT02001021.1:0-17655 GCA_001702395.2 Diaporthe helianthi | reverse complement strand
AAGACTAGAGAATACCCTAGTTATAGAGAGATAGAATAGTTAAATTAACTTAGTTGAAAAAAAACTATAATTATAAGTCTTTTAACCTTATACTTAGGAGGGACTAAAGGGTAGTATATATTTAAGTATTTTAACTTGTATTACTATTATATTAAATAGCCCCTCTCCTTTTATAGAATGAACATAGTTTAAGATTAACACCCTCTATACTCCCTTCGAAACTTACAAGGGTTGCACTAGTTTTCAAACTCTAACAAACGGATTCTATACAGGAGGACAACCTATGGGGGCTTTTATATATCCGAATACTATAGATCCTGAGGTACGGAGAGGATGTCTCGAGAATCACAGGACATGTAACCAAATTCAGGAACTTAGATGCTCACCATCAAGTTGTCCATGCGAAATCAAGGCCAGGATTGGTGAAAGAGTACTAAAAGGAAAAGAACCCCAGGTTGTGCCTAGCACTTAAAACAGTATAATTGTTGTTCCCTCTAATAAACTATAAGCCCTTCCTCTAATCTTTTTAAGTGGGTACTATTTCTCTGGAATAAGTGTAACGCAGACACTACTACCTAGGTAGTTAGGGAACCCTACGGGTAGCTAACTCTTAAGTGATCCAGTTGTACATGGCTTGATTATAATTAGACAATTTTGTTATAACGACAGCATACACGGCCGCTTTAGTGATTTTTTTTTTAAAAAAAAAAGTCTTTGCCAAAGGCAGTTCTAAAGCTACTTCAGTCAGCTAGAGCAACTCTATAGGCTTTTGCTGTAGTAGTCTCAGCCTACCTGATGCATTATTCCAACATCATCCAGGGACCTCAGGGGGTTAAGCATGTATCCATTCCCTCTAATGATTAACAAAGCCGGCAGTTACCTTAGAAAGTAAAATACACCATATTTATTTTCATTCTTCTATCAACAAAATAGCCAAGTGCAGTTTACATGGCATCTCAGAGAGCTGTCTGAGTAGCGCTGTACAACAAGTCACACCCTCGCAATCTGTTTCCTTCTGCGCAACAGCTATTGAGAAGCGACGACACACTTTCCCTGATCAGAAATTGGCATCCAGTTGGCGAGAAGCCATCTATACCAGTGAACAAGCAAGCCCTTTCTCTTGGAGCTGTCCCAGGTGGTGGAACGGCAGGGCCATCTATTTCTATTCTGAAATGTGGTGCGCCGGCTGAACAGATGCTCACACTCACAATCTACACAGTATGCAATATGCCACCTTGCGAAAGACCTGGACACAGCCACCTCCACAAAAATGTGGCAACATTTTAAGCTTTTCACAACATCATCACTAGCTCCAGGCCACACCCATGCCATTAACCCTACCTGATAAGAACCTGACATCGGCCCTTTATTGCATACATCCTTCCAACCGAGCTACAGAAGACACACACCACACTGACACAGTGAAGAACCAAGCAAAAAAACAACACAGCGGCTTTCCACATCCAGACCTCGGGACCAAAACCGTCAACCCCGAACTCCGTTCTGCGCGGGGGGGCGTTTTTTCCCCGTGACCTAGACAGTTTTCTTTTTTCCCCGTTCATTTCATTGGCATTACGCCATCCATCCCTGCCGCTCTTATTAGTTCCCGGGCCTGCCGCCGCTGCGGCGTGCTAGCTATAACCCGAGGACGAGGGAGAGAGGATTTTGGAAAATCCAGTCTGTTTGTTTGTTTGTTTGTGTCTCTCCACTTGTCAAGTCAGTTAGTCCTTTTCAATGATGGGGGCTTGGTTGGCTGGCTGGGTGGGTGTACATGTGGTTCAACTTCCAGCTGGTGGGTTACCAGGGTAGCAATATCTAGGCCCAAGGTTGGCGATGTGGAAGTGATAATCACGATCAACAGGGCTGGGCAGTGGATACAGCGCACGCCTCGAGCATCGAATGGTTCAGGCGGGCCTGCGGTGTGGGTGGGCTTTCCAGTAGCTCTGGACTGCCAATCCTGCATCTTATCTCTGCCCGTCGGTCAAAATCGCCGACCGACCTGAGCCTGACCGTCCCCGTTTCAGGAAGTCGGACCCGAAGCTTCCAAGGTTGGAAACATCTAAGGCACCGACGAGACATGCCCAGCAATAATCTAGAAAAAACTTGACTTGGTCTTACAAGTAGAACAGGTTGACTTGGGCCAGGTATCAATGCATATCTTGTCTTGGGGGAAGAGGTATCAAAATTCAAATTGGCAATATCGCTGTAAAACAAAAATGAAGAAAAAAACCACAGACTCTGTTTCGCATCAACCCAAGCATCCGCCCCATCCATCCGAAACCCCGTGATATTTCCGCAGCACAACGCAAAACTCCCCCAACCTGCCGACTTGCCCCACCAAACCCCACGCAGCCTGGTCCCACAAAAAGGAGGAAAACGAGCTAGATGTGTAAGGCAAGGGTCCCCCCATTGCCTGGGCCATCGCGCCAGTGAGGAAAGCAAAGATGCGACACAACGCCGACGCCGCCGCCGCCGCCGCAAGCGCAATGCGCAGGAGAAGTCGAAATCGGTGTCCCCGCCATGCGACGAAAAAGAAGCTATGCGCTACCACCGCACTCTGGCCATGCGACCTCCAATGACGGAGGTTTCAATGCAGACCGAGAAGAGGTGCCGATGTACGCCCGGGCATAGCGTCCATGCAGGTGTTTTAACACTGCAGTATATAGATGGTGTGGTTTGGTAGTTGGTTGGTTGGTTGGTTGGTTGGTTGGATGCGATGTGTGGTGGGTGCGGCATTTAAGAGAATTCAAACGTGGGATGAAAAAGTACTGGAGCGATGGAGAGAGCCGCATGTCCGCTGCGACGGACCACCCCACGCTCGACTCATGCACTAGCAGTGTGTGTAGCAGTGCAGCAGAGCCGGGCGGACGGGCGGACGGGCGGACAGGCGGGCGGACAGGCATCCTACTTTGAGCCAGTGCTCGATGCCGAGCTGATGGAATCTGCAGAGCTCGTCCGGGATGACTTGATGCGCTCACTAGATTGGGGGGGTCAGCACTTTTTTGTTTTTCCGGACAAGAAGGCTTGGCGACATCTCTTGGCCTGCATGGAACGTGCCCGCCCTGCAGCCCTGCTGATGATGTGGTACCGAGGCACGCAACTCTGGGGGAAGAACATTGAAGCACTTACTATGATGAGCGATCGGTGTGGACCTGGGCGATGTATGAAGCACCACCGGTCTTGAACTTGAACTTGAGGGGTTTGTTCTCAAGGACGGACTTGATGTCCTTCGCAGCGGCGGGAGCAGAACCAGAACCTTGGGAAGACATTGTGAATTAATGTGTGGGGTGGATGGATGGGTGGAGGAGAGGATGTGTTGGTAAAGCTTTGAAGTTGAGGCTATTGTGCTTGGAAGAAACTCTGGTATTTGATGAAGCGGCGAAAGGGAATGAAACTGGTTCAAGGTCGGAAGGCAAGATGAAGGCGGGCGAGAAGACGAATAAATATTTGAGCATCAAGGTACGTCTCTTGGGGCAAATGCAAGTGCAAGCGCATGTGCGGATACGGGGAAGGGTTGCTGTGAGTCTGTGACATCTCCGTGTCACTGAGCGATTTTGCAACATCCGCCGGCGCATGCCCGACGGGTCCAGTCCAGGCCACCCCACAAAAGCCTTTCCTGGCGTTGCTGCTGATGAGGTCGTGTAATTTTACTGTCCGGCAGTGTGGGTGGGAAGCTCGTCCGGACCGGGGGATTCCAGTACAGTACAATACTAATACACTGGGGCTACCAGGGTGTGGAGTCTGTGGACTGTACGTTGCTCATCTGAACGAATTCCGCCCACACCTCCCCTCGCCCCCACCATACCATCTGGTTCGGCGCCGAAGCGGCGACCCTGTGGAACCCGACGGCGAGCCTATGTGAGGTGCGTACGTGTTCGTTGAGTGTGTGGTTGCCGTTCAGGGCTTGGGGCAGTCTGGTACACTAGGTTTGCATCTCCGGCACCTCGTGCCTCTCTCTGCAACAGGTGTGCAAGCTCGGAACAGACGGCAAACCTGGCGGCGCCCGTGCTTGGGTGAGCACTTAGTCCCCCTCAACAACCTTCACACGTGTGTATGTGGGTGTGTTGTAGCACTGCGGTTTGCAGCACCGAGGAAGATGGTGGGATGTGCTAACGTCGTGTATCCGCAGTCGTGCTCCGAGCTTCAAGGCGGGCAGGCCTTGCTAGCCATAGCAGCGGTGGTGTCGGCCGGTGCTAACTCAGTCCAGGGTGTGATTTCGTGCTTCTAGAAGGGCGCTTCGCATAATGGGGCGACATGTCAGATAATTTGTGGTCCTTATTAGCTTGCATTTCTGACGCGCTTGATCGATCTTGGAAAGGACTGGCTTCTGGCTGTCTGGCCGGTTGCCTTAAAGATGTCGAACCCGACGATCAACCAAATCTTGTGAGGATTATGGTCTAATATTCGTGCATTCTGGAAATGTGGTCGCGGCCTCACCGCCGATGAGGAGGAAAGGATCATCGCCCAGCTACCCCGGCTTACACCAGAACAAGGCGCGACCCGCTACTGCTGTGAGGAAGGGCTGGAAAGATGGTAGGCGGATTCTGACTGCATTTCCCACGGCTCACTGGCCGGTTTTCAAAAGGTTGTTTGTCACACATGTTTCATGCTTGATGCTGCTGGTGGCGTTGACGAGACTTGGTACGTCCTGGATGGCTGGAAGGTCCATACTGCAGCCTCACTGCCGAGGCGAACCCACCCGACTGCAGATGGCTGAGGTAGGTTTTCGTCGAGGCGTCCTGTGGTCCTGTGGTGCCTGCCTCCCTGTGGAGCTTGCTTGGCTTCCAAGGTTGGTCCAACGCATAGATTACTACACGCATATTAGGTAGGTACCCTCCCCGTAAAGCAGATGCACAGGGTGGGTAGCACAGCATCGTCCCGTGGGATGGCGGCCCATCATCATTTCCCCAGGCTAGTAGTAATGTGGGCACCGTGCTCTTGGCCTTTGCTCGCGAATCGCGATGCGTCTTCGAGGGTAAATTACTGGATCCAGTGTTTCCACAATCGGGGCAGGACGCCCTGTCGCTTGTTTTGCGATTCATGGGGCGGCGATCAACCTGTCGTCGTTGGTGGTCGTATGTTTCTCCATCTGTCTTTCTGCCTTCTGAGGGTGGCAGATTGGACGTGTTCTGGGCACGGCAGGGCACGGCAGGGCTGCAGTGCCCACTATGGAGCTGCATTGACGGATGACTTGGCAGGCACGATGCACCCCAGGCCCTGCCCATTGGACGAACCACTCTTGGCAGGTCACGAGATTTCACCCCCGACATCACTTCCAAGGTTCACATCCCTAGGCACGTTCCTTCCTCTCTTTCCTCTTCCAGTCGGTCAAGGTTCGCAGCAGTGCGTTGGTCTCGACTATCCAACCCCTCAACGTCTTATCTCCTCGAGTGCTCGCAGGCTGCAGAAGTGCATATGCTATGCAACCATCGTTTCTCCTCTCTCGGGAAACACAAAGACTCTGCAGCATCGAAGCTGCATCACAGATCCTCCAACCTGCACCCCGCGAGTCTCGCCTCGACTCGATATGCCGTGTCGTCCTCCATCGTCTTCCTGATTCGTTAAACCTCCCCACCTCCCGATACGCTGCATGCCCGACGCCCAACGCCAACTCACTGCTGTTTCGAAATGCAAGCCCGGCTGCCGCTACTCAGCCCGCCAGGCTTTGCCCGCTGCCCAAGTGCCGCTGTTAGACACCGGTGATGACTTGTCCTGTGCGCTGTCGGTGTGGTTTGTTTTGGTTGGGAGCCCGGGGTGCTTAGATACACTCACAGCGTGGGGTGGGGGGTTTGTGGTGACCGGTAGATATTTGCAAAAACAATGTGGCAACATTTCTCCTCGCGACATGTGAAAAGAAAAAAGAAAAATCTCGACCTCAGGCGTCGCTACGTGGGCTCCGAAGCACCCTGCAACGCATTCCATGCCTCTTACTTGCTACTTCTTCACGCCAACAGACGAACTCATGTTCTTCCATGCCAATATGGGCAGGATCCTGTCCAGCCGAGTCTTTCGCAGTATGCAAAAGCCCAAGAGCCAAGAGCTGCATGTGGACAGCCATGAAACGTGTTGGTTCCGCAGCTTGAGGCGTGCTTTTTCTAGTACCGATGGCTCTGGATATGTTCCAAGGTTTTTACATGTCCGTACTAAAACTCGTGATCTTCCCTCCTTATCTGACAATGGGTGCTAGGAAATGACCCACTCTAGCCCTGTGGGTCCAAAATGAACCACGCCCCTGGATCCCATCACAACGGGCCTCCCTCATGGTTGCGCACATTTATCTTTACAGCTGAACACAAACCCTCAACCCCGGCATCATTCAGTGTAGCCCGTTGGAGTTTGTATATTGTTTTTGACACTATATTCTATATTGGAGTAGTGAAAAAACCTATAGTTATGGTGGGTGATACCATCATGTGGTGTGAGATTTGATAGCTGCGTGATGAGCCTGTCCCACAGTCTAGGTTGGCCGGGCTCAGGTGCTAAAAGAGAGGTATGCATAAATTAGCTGCTGGGTATTATAAGATGAGATGAAGGTAACACCGATATGGAAAGACAATTCCCCGTGGTTGTTCCAGCCTCCACGAGCATCCGAATCATTTCCTTCGATTCTCTTCGTATCGAGGCTCTCGATGGATACTAGTTGTTGATCCACCGTGTATATGCACAGTTCTGCAGACCTGGGCCCAAAATGGTGAGATACCAGAAAAAGATTTATCATTCATTCCTTAGGATTGCCGTTTCCCAATCACCCTGAAGCAGACACCGGGGTGCAACCCATGACTGATCATGCCAACACTCCGGGTCAAATCCCAGCTCCTGTCGAAGAACCTTCAGACTCTCTGTAGAGATTTCAGAAGTGTTTCGGTACAGTTCAAATATTTTCCGAAACATGTTGGCATGCGGTGCGAACCAGAAGTAGGTGATCTCTTCCAGAGATACGGACCAGTTATGGCGTTTAACCAGCGCGAGGAATCCATCATCGTCTTCATTGTCGTTTACCAGAATTGACGAGTGAGTTTGATACTTCTCTGGACCCCAATGGCCTGTTACCAGAAGCAATGTCGTCAATTCATCTTCTGTGCTGATGTTGCAAGTCTGTTCCAGGGTGAGCGTAAATTTGCTGTCGGCGCCATGCAATAGGAAGATCATCCACATTGGAACAATTGATTCATGTGGCCATCTTTCAGTTATAGTTTCCCAGACAATGTTCTGCCAAACGCTCAGAGTCACAAGTGATTCTCTGGTGAGCAGAAGCGAATTCGCGCATGTCCCATCCGCAAAGCAGAGTGCCAAACAGCGAAGAAGTCTCTCAGGAGGCCTCTCACGGTTGATGCCTGCATCTGCCAGATCCAACGAAACGTTTTGTAAAATGGCTACGCGGAATCTGTCATCCAGAAGAGCTGTTGGCCAAAATTCGTACAGACCATCCACCAACGGCAACAGAGTACAAACTTCTTGTGTGCTCAACCGGATAACGTAGATATCCCAGGCTTGCTCAGCGTGGTAATCGCCGCCAAATCGCGACGACCACTGGGCGTACCAATATTGGACGTGCACTTCCCAAATTGACTTCTCCTCGGCGCCCACTAGTTGTCGCAACTGCGATATTGCTGCGGAGAGAATTTCTATGTCTGGGTCACGCTTGAACTTGTAGTAGACGCGCACGAGACGTTCCAAGTCGTGCACAAGCCACTGATGTCCATAAAGTAACTCTGATGATGTACATCTCGTAGTAGAATCCAGCCCATCACTAGATGCACGAGGCGGCAATGTGGCTATCCCGTTGTCTTCTACGGTCAAGTTAGCTTCGAACCTCCCTTTTCAAATTTTCCAGAATATCACTTGTTTACCTGGGCAAAGCTTCCACACTTTCACCTCTGCAACCAAGGATTGACAGTAAAATCGCAGTTTGTCGAAGCCTTGTGACTGATTTTCGACATGCACTCTGATATCAGGCAATTGGAGAAATTCAATGATTGACCGATGCGTTAATGCCACAGTGTCCTTCCGTACAGTGTAAAGATCACGGGCAGGGAACCTTTTGAACGATGCGCTGGAGTTGATGCTGAGAAGTCCCCTGCAGGCCCCGGTAACTTGCTTTTTGCAACGAGACAAGCGTAACTCCCTGTCTTTTGCATCGATTTGGCGTTCTGCATTCATGTGATTTCCAAAATCCGGATCGTGGTCATAGTCGTCGATGAACGAAAGATGTGTTAGAAACAGACGGCCGCTGCATTCTGTGATTTCCCTCTCATCCACACCAAGAGAAAGGAATCTCATCGCTCTTCGGCGCTTGAAGGGGTCGGGTTCTGCCATTATCGAGTCGAAAATCACTCGAAAAAGCTGCTCAATCTTTAAGGGCAGTATGTCGATCGACCTTTTCAGATCTTTGAAGCTTTCTTCTTGCAGCAGTCCCTGTTCCAACATCCTCACTGCCAACGATACCCAAAGAAAGACACCTTCTGCTCTCGCCACAAGCGACCGGCCGAGATCTGCGACTTCTCGGGGCTCAGACCTTGATTTAACATCTTCGTTTTCCCGTAGTGTATCGTAGACGAAAAGGAAAATATCACGATGAGTAACCTCGTGTAGTCGGAACTTGAGGCACTCTGAGAATCGTTGTTGAAATATAGGCAGTTCTCGGCTGGACACACAAATCTTGATGTTCTCAGAGCCTGAATGAGCCCATTGGAACAGGGTCTTGATAAGCTTTTCGTCGTGCCCTTCGAATTCGTCCAGTCCGTCGACGAAGAATGCGAACTTGTGCCTGATATAAACCTCGGGTGTTTGCGTGAGTAACCTGAACGCATCTTGGATCTCAGACCAGCTAAAATGTAAGCGTTTCCCCGAAACCACGTCTACTATATCCCACTGCGCAGGAAACACTGTTCGCGTCAGATGCGGCTGTTGCTCGAGAACTGAGAACAAGAGCGATCGGAGCAGCCCAGGCAATGACCTTTGTTCTTCGCTTCCATGCTTCCAGAAGAAGAATGATGCGAAGATCAACTCATGGTTCCCGGACCAGGTTTTCAAATATCTCATAGTCTCTTTACTCCCATAGAGATATTTCAGCAGTGTTGACTTTCCTGCTCCTGGTTTGCCAGAGATGTGAAAGATTCCATTTCCCTGCGAGAGCCAGTTGGTAAAGCTGTTCCGGATCTCAAGTCGCAACGTACTATCTCTTTCCAGATGCTGCACAATACCAACAGTCCATGGGTCATCTATATCTCCACTGGGTACAGTCAGTGAGTCCGAAGTCTCCTCTTTTAGGAGCCATTTGAATGTTTCGGCATGCGCCTCCTCGATGCTGTCCAGGCGGCTGTCCATTCGTTCAAACCTGAGAGCTTCCAAGATGCTATTCTGCAGGACTTTGGAAACGGCCAGATCAGACAGTTCGAGCACTGTGCGCGCCTCGTCTTGAAGCTTGGATTGTGGATTCAGACCTGCCACGGCATCTTTCAGGATAGCCAATTGGTGGTTGAGAGACCGCAATTCTTTGTCGTGACATTTTCCTGTCTGTGCGATCTCTTCCAGGCGACTGAGGCTCTCCAACCTGAGTATCATTGAGGTAAGTAAGCTACTCGTGACGATGTCTCAAGTGTTTTCGCCTCTCCATATAGTCTTGGCACTGACCTCGTACTTTGGGACAACTGCAAATGCAGCAGCTGGCGGCATTGATCCAGCCTCGCCTCCAACTCCTTCTTTTCATCCTTCTTCCTCACATTTTTCACAATGCTGCTCAAGACCTGTCGCTTTGATTTCGGGTTCTTCGCTCTGAGCTTGTCCAGAAGCTTCTTCAGGTCATTCGAAAGTTGCAGGCACTTGTCAGCTAGGTCTGTGAGCCGTCTGTCTGCAGACGCGACTGGACTTGAATTCGCGACTTTCAAATCCGATGCCACAGCTTCCATGCGCGTGTTGAGGAACTCAATGTGGTCGTTGGCTGAGGTTGTTCCAGAAGCCGACGCGCGAACTTCTCTGGCAGCCGATATGAGCTCATATCCGAAGTCGATGAATGTGATGACGCTGGAGACCAGCCCAATGGCAGAAATAGGATCCATCGTGGGACTCTCTCGACACAGATGCTCGTGTTGTGGATAGCGGACACGCGGACTGAGAGTAGGTACTTTTCCAGTGCTTTCGACCGGCAGCACTTCAGTGAAGGCCACAAGTTATCGCTGCTCAAGTGGTATGAGGAAAGGCGGGCAGAGAGTCTGAGGGGAAATCTTGCATCTCTGGCGGAATGGGGGCTGAATGCATGACTTCCCCGAAGCGAGGCCAATCGGGTGCTGCCAGGCATGTCATGCGTCTCGATACTACCCTAGGGTACGGATGTTGTGCGACATCCGGATGAATTTGCACTTCGTTTACCCAGTTTCATGAGAGATGTCCGCTTCACTCACCGTCAATCGACTTCCCACTATACAAACCTTCAAGCTACTGTGAGGAAAAACCACCGATTACTTTTACGCCTCCTGTAAAAGCCAAAATTCCACGGTTGAGAGCATAAATACAGGGATTTAGGTAATAATCCTGCCCAAAACGTCCCAACATGCCATTACAGCAACTAATCTGTTTACGCTATATCGCATCTATATAAATACAATTGTATCATCTAAGACTTAGCTTAAGACTAGAGAATAGGCCTAAGTAAAAAAGTTAGATGCTTTGTGGTAGCCTACAAGGGATTGGCAGGGCCATGGTGTGCTGCTAAGCCCTTTTGGTAGCTGAGGCATCATAGCTTAGTGAACTTGGACAAACGCCTATCTCCAGCAGGGGTTTAAGCCACACTCTCACTAGAAATTTAGCAGTGTTAGCACCTATACGATCGAGACTGTATATTGTACGAGTACCTGTGCAGTCAGTGTTCGCGATTTAATAGAGTAGTAGGTGACTAGTTAACAACTATATTTGAGACGGTCCTTACGACCTATAGCAAAAGGCACAAGTTGTCAGTAAAGATTTGGTAATTCAAAGCTAGTGTTGCCTAAAGAACAAGAACAGTATGGGAGAAGCAGCAGAGCTGCAATCTAGCTCTAAAAAGGTAGTAGCCTAGAGGGCTAATTAGGTAAGCCGAATGCAAGGACCTACGTAGTGGGTCCTTGTCAGGAAGGAACCATGCACGGGCCTCCTCGGAGTACTCATAAGTAGTTCTCGGCCTTTCGGCCTTTAGGTACAAACTTAGACAAGAGACACACAGATAGAAAGACAGAAACCAATTAATTGCTACGATACCCATCACAACTTGGCTCGGATACGGGAACCGAACCCAACTACCACATCGATAGTCTCGTCTTCTCGACGACGACGGCACCACTACAAGTTTATCCCCCCTTGCGTCCATGGCTCCGCGCCCCGCGACGAAGACACACCTACTTCGCGCACGCCAACTTCTTCGCTTCCATTCACAGTCCGGCTCCGCATACATCACCAAAATCCAACCTAACGACCTCGAGTACGCTCGCTCGCTTTAACCTTTTTTCGACAAAACGGACCTAACTCCACCCAACGAAGAAGTTTGGCCTACATACTAGTCAACAAAGCGAAAGAGTTTCCCATCCTTCCTGGCCGCCTGGCGCAAACTTCAACCGCACAGGTCTTCCTTACCGTCCGAGCGGGATGCCGCTTCCCCAACAATTGGGCCGTTGCTTCCCAGCGAAACCACACCTGCACTTGTCCGTGGGCATAGACACGGCAGCAGCCTCCCCTCGTTTTCCACATTCAGTGTCGGAAACACTCCTGTCTTATTACACTACAACAAGAACCTCAGCCCTACGATCCCCGTCCCTCCAACACTTTATTCTCGCTGCCCTGAACCACTAGCAATCTTACTTTCGTCGGAACGCGGATTTCAAGACTCTAGGGTTTAGACAAACGGAACCATGGCCCCGCTTACCGTCGAAGACGCGGCAACGCTCATCGCTCAAGCTATGGCTTAGCTTTATAACCGCCAGAACAGCGACTTCTCCCAAATGATAGCGGCCGCATTTGCAAACGCTCCGCCGCCACAAGTTCATGTGCAGGCCCCCGTAAACGGAAACGGCCCCCACGGATCTTCCCTGCAACCATCCGACGTTGGTTTCTTCTACCCGCAAAAGCATACTGGATTTGGCGTCTGGTTGAATGGCAAGGTAACCAAGTACTTCGACGTCTTTCACTTTATCAAACGCCTTAAGCACCTTGAGCGACTCTACTCCGCAGAGGACGTCCGCCGCGTGTAGTTACAGTGTCTGCTGGAGGACGCACTCGAGTGGCACTCTCATGTCCTTATAGAAAACGATCAACAGCTTCTTAAGACGGCTACGGTAAACGCCATTTGCGATAAACTAAAGGCACGATTCGCAAAACCCTTTTCTGATGCTATGGCATCTTTGAAAAGCGAACACCTCTTGCTCTCGGATGTTGCGGACGGCAAGGATATCACTTCCTTCCTCTAGACCGTGATCTCGAATGCGAGATCTTGCAACATGGGACTTTCCGCGCAACTTATTGCGGCGTTTAAATCGCTTGCCCCGGAAATTAAGTTCGAACTCGACAAACCCAATGATGCTACGACTCTCGAAGGCTTCCTGGATTAGGTTCGGAGCCGTGAGAGCGTGATTGCTAATCTCGCCCAACAACGATTTCCGTTGGGATGAACGGCAGTCCGCTTTGCGAGGCCCGCTCCAAATTTTGGAGGCAGGTTGACAACCTCCCTTTTTCCGCGCTTCCCGCCGCCGCAAGTTCCGCGATGGCCGCAGCAACGCTTCCAAGCGCTATTGCTTTCTTTCAATCCACAATACGCTTGTCCAAATCCCGCTAACCAACCCCAGAACTCAAGCAACTTTCAGATTCCCCATCGTCCCGCTGGACGCGGACAGATGTCCAACAATGGATACAGTTGACCGTAGCTGCCACCGGATCAATACGCGGCATGGCGCCGTTAGCAAGACGAACACCGCTAAGGTTAACCATTACAGGCACGATTCGACGCTCTGAAACAGCCACTTATTCCAAAGAACCGTCGCTTGCCCGCCCCGCAAGCCCAATACACTGCACAACCAAATCAGCAAGGTTAGCCTCGATAGGCTTACTACGGCGAATTTGTCGACTATGCGAATCAACTCGATACGTCCTACTAACAACCCTTCGTTGAAGACGCTCCTAAAGAAGAGGTTTCCCTTGAAACCGCGTCTGCAACCTTTAACTACCCCTTTAAGGAAGCCTTTCCTCAGGATAATTAGAACAAGTATCCCAACGTCGGCTATTTTGGGACCTCGTGTGTAGCCCCTTCCGTCTGCAGATACTACCACCGTTACTTTCAAAGCAATAATGCCTTAATAGACTACGTCTATTCCGCCCACCTCGGGAAACTAAGGCCGAAAGGGCGGAGTGCAAAATAAACCCTGCTTGTAGAACAGGACTCGTGCCTGACCGCTACGTCGTCGGACGTAGACGGCAAGCCGAAGGACCTATCGGCGGCAAAAAACTAATTAGCCCCGGTGTTATAACGGACACTACTAGGGGCGTGGAGGTTATTGAATTACCGGTAAGGGTTGATTTAAAACTGGGAACAAGCTTTGGTTTTCTCTTATAAACTTACCTACACCTATTTATATATTTACCCAACGGCGCAACATTGGATATATGTAGCGACACCAGCTGCAATCGCACGATGGTAGATAGGCAATGGATTTAGCAATTTTACCCAAACCTACAAGTCCGCAGACGTGTCGCACCACTTCGTCTACGAGGACTTGGTACAAACATTTATGAGTCATTCAACTACATTATTATGCCCCTTTAATTTCTTGGTACCTATATCAACTGGAATAAGCCCGCAATAGCGTCTTTTACAAGGGAGGTATTCATCGTCGACAACCTCCAAGCGAATATGCTACTTGGCACAGACTCCATGGGGCCTAAAGGCTTCAACATTGTTATCTTTAAATCACATATCGATATCGAATCCTGTTGTATCCGGATTCCGTTGGAATTAAAACAACAAACTCGTCCTATTAAAGCCAAAGTAGTCGCATCAAAGAAAACCCTAATTCCACCCTAGTTAACAACATAGCTGCCTATCAACCACAAACTGCATGCCAAGGATCCGCAGGATTTAATTTTTACCCCAACTTCCTCGCACTTCGGCTCCTTCGCTTTATTCACAAACATTCATTTAGACTCAATTATTATCCGCAACGACGGTTATAGCCCACTTCGAATTCCTAAAGGGACGTTCGTCGGCTACCTTTGTTCTATAAACCCACGGTGCTGCGTCAATGCTGCGGAACATAACGCCGAGGCTACATCAGCCGCCTTTTATGGGTCATCCAACCCTCCAACAAAAACTCCTGTCCAAGCGAAAAACTTCTGGGAACACGCCACCGGCGCGAACGTCTTCTCGAGCCTGCCGACGGAGGATGGCAGGAAACTCTCCAAGTTCCTCGACCGAAACGTAGACATCTTCCACAATAAGGAATTCGCTAACGTCCCTCAAAACGAATGGCTTAAGGTCTAACTCCGAGACAACTAGCAGGACATAATCCCGAAGAAATGTCGCGTGTATCCAATAACAGCGAGGGATATAGAAATCGTCGACAAAACGCTCGGAAAACTTCAAGAAGCCGGGAAACTCGAACGAACAACGGAATCAGTTCCGTTCTTATTCCCCGTCTTCGTTGTATAGCGCACAACATCTAACGGGACTCGAAAAGGACGAATAGTTATTAACGTTCGAGGCCTTAACTGTATAGCAATCCCGGACCATTATCCCATGCAAAGCCAGAACGACATTCTTGGTAAAATTACGAATGCGAAGTATATTACCGTACTTAACGCAACAGCTTTCTTTTACCAATGGCGGCTACATCCGGAAACACAATAGATGTTCACTATAACGATAGCACGAGGTCAATTTACCTTTAAATGCGCGATTATAGGATACTATAGTAGCCCGGCATATATATAACAACAAATGGACCAACGACTTTTCGGTATAAAAGGAAAAGCCTACTTGGACAACATCGTCGTCCCTACAAACGGATCACTTAACGACCATCTCCAAGACGTTAGTAAAGTTTTCGCCAAACTTAGGGAAACAAACATTGCAATAGGCCCGAAGAAATCCTTCTTCGCTGCGCCTACGGCCGTCGTACTCGGGCATTACATCGACTCCCTCGGACTGTCTACGACGGAGGAGCAATTGCAGGCTGTTCAAGCCTTGGAGTTTCCAAAGACTCTTAAGGATCTCGAACATTTCATTGGTCTTGCCGAATATATAAGGCACAACGTGCCCCGTTTCGCGATGAAGATTAAGCCTCTTAAGACTCGAAAAACCAGCCTCCTTCGGTTGAATTCCGGAAGCAAACCGAAAGGCAAGATAGCTAGGCAACGCTAGACAAACCACATCGTATTCAAAATACCTAGTAAAACCAAAAAAGCCGCTTTCAAAACAATTAAATCCAACCTTACAAGGTATACTTCAATCGTTTATTTCAACCCTAAAAGACTGCTATTCATTGACTTCAACGTTTCCGCCGCCGGAATTGGAGCTCAGGTCTACCATATCGACGACGCAATTGCTCATAAGCTGCTGAAAGACGGACACGTCACTACATATCCCCCACGAACAGCAGTTCAAACCATCGCCTATCTAAGCCGCACACTCTCGAACGCGGAGCAACAATACTGGGCAACTAAGATGGAAGTTCTTGGGTGCGTTTGGGTCTTAAAAAAATGTGGCCAATGGATAAAATTAACACAACGCCGAGCAACTCTTTGCATAGATCATTCCACCATCCTGGGACTCTCCAAGCAACCAAACATCATCAACTCTACAGCTGCTTCCGTCAACAACAAAAAACTTATCTATGCCCTTGAATTCATAAGCGGATTCGACGTCGATTTCCTCTACAAGCCTAGTCAGCAGAACATCGTCCCCAACGCCTTGTCTCAACTACCTTCACTAAACATAACTCCTGCCGACACACCCAGCGGTCTTGACGTCCTGCCCAACAACCGTAAGGAACACTGGTCATTCACTGCCGAAGGATACACCACGCCCGAAAAAACGCTCCGCCACGGCAAAGTTTACGTCAAAATATCGCCGGACTTCCGTTAACGTCTTCAAAACGGTTACCGGAACGATCCCCGCTGGTCGCGAATTCTCGACATAATTCATAAAAATAAGGCCCTTGGCGAGAACAAGGCTACTCTTCCGTTCGAGATTCGTTTCGGCCTAATTTAGAAAACCTCGTCGGAATGTAGGACCCCACGATTGTGTGTTCCCCGGTCCTGTGTTCCCGAGATTCTAGAACTAGTACACGCGGGCAGCTACCACGGATATGCCCAACTAACGGAATTCCTCCGCCCGTACTGTGTTGGCCAACCACACGCCAAGCTTCGTAAATTCACTCGTCGGTGCCTAAACTGTTAGGTCTTCGACGTCCGTTACTATAAAACATACGGTAGCTTGCAACCGATGCTTGGCCCGCCATGCCCATACTACTGGATTACGATGGACTTCGTTTTGGGCCTTCCGATCTCGAAACCGAAAGGATTCAACTGCATTCTTTTCGTAGTTTGCAAGTTCTCCAAAGAAATCCTTCTTATACCCGGCAAGACAACCTGGAAATCCTCGGACTAGGCTCCAGCCCTGCTGCGAAATCTACTTCGGAGCAACTAGGGATATCCAAAAGTTATTCTTTCAAACAAAGATCCGAAATTTCTCTCAAAGGTTTGGGCTTCCATCTGGAAGATCTGCGGAACGAAGCTTCTTTACACAACCGCATACCATCCCCAGACAGACAGTCAGTCCGAAAGGACGGTTCAAACGATCGAATCAGCACTACAACACTTTATCCATAGACTGGATAATCCTGGAAAATAGACAGAGACGCTCGCCCGTGTCCAATTCAAGTACTGCAACAGCAGGTCCCAGGCTTCCGGAAGCTCGCCGAACGAAATCGTAAAAGGATTCACACCGAACGACGTCTTAGACGTCGTTGCCAATCGACTTCCTCAACGACTCCCAAACTTACCGCAGAGCCGAATCCGTGTTCACAACGCACTCGCCTTGGCCGCAATAACTATAAAAGCCCATTTCGACAAGAAGCACCTACCCCAATTCTTCAACGCCGGCCAGAGAGTCCTTCTCCAATTACATAAGGGATATGCCGTCCCACAGAATGTCGGACGTAAATACGGACCACAGTACGCCGGCCCGTTCAGAATAAAAGAACGCATCGGTCGCTCCGCCTACAGGCTCAACTTCCCCGCTTCATAGAAGCTCAAACATGATGTCGTGTCCATCGATCACCTTAAGCCATACCTTATGGATCCATTTAGGCGAGACATACCCCCGATTAGCCCCATACGAGTTGAGGATCACGAGAAACGAATACTGGAGTCGAGAAGGACACCTGCCAGGACGGAAAGATATCTTGTCAATTACATAGGCCTTGGGCCAGAATTCCGCGAATAGAAGACACTGGCACAACTGGGAGATCACGCGCAACGCCTCGTTGATGCGTTTCAACGCAACCGCGTCTCTATTGAAAATTTGGCAGGCCATTCTGTGTCATAGATCATTACTAGCCTACGAGGGCGTAGTCTTTTTTGTGGGGGGGAGATTGTCAGGAAGGAACCATGCACGGGCCTCCTCGGAGTACTCATAAG
>MAVT02001020.1:0-17679 GCA_001702395.2 Diaporthe helianthi | reverse complement strand
GATAATTAACTAGGGGTTAAAAACTTTGTATAAAATTTGTATAATGAGTTTGTTATAACTCTAACTATATAATTACTTTACTATCCCTCTTAGGCTACTTAAGGCGATGATTTAAGTTAATACTACTATTAGGAGTAATACTCCCTAGCCTTATCTACATAGTATAAGGCTATAGCTATATACTTAGATAGGCTTTTTAATACTATACCTTCTATAAACACTAGGTCTCTAAGCGTTTACTACTATATAAAAGGACTATATACCTTTAGGTTATCTATAAATTAAGAATAATACTACTTAATTACTAAGTAAAAGTACTATATACTATATAAATTATAATTTAGGCATTTAAATTACTTAAAATAAATGCTATTAAAAAGCTATTATTTCTTTACTTTTAATTTCAGCTTTACTCTTTAATATTTATCCTAGATACAATTCTTATATAAAATAATTTTAAGTAAAGTAACTATATCTCATTATTTAGAAATATAATCTTAATAGCTTTATTATAAATAGTAAAAGAAATATAAATAAGTTTATCTTTATATTAGAGTAGCTTTTTACTTTAAAGAAAGACTAATAATAATAAAGAAATTTAATATATTTTTAAGGTAATAAAAACATTAAACTTAAATCTAAATATTTTTAAATCTTTAAAAATAATTATAAGTTAAGCTTAAAGATTTAAAAATATAAAAGCTTAAGATTTAAAATATTAAAAGGTTCAAAACTTTTGAAAAAAAGCTATAGCTAAGTAAAACTAGAGTATACTTTAGTTATAAAAATAATAGATAATTAAATGAACTTAGGTAAAATAAATATAATTATAAATCTTTTAACTTTATACTTAAGAGAAAAAGGTATCTTATAAGATAGTATTTAATAGACGGTTCTCTTATACTACGGTATCCTATAAGTTAAGGTCCTATAAGAAGTTATTCTATAAAAGGCTCTTTTATAAGAGGATATCCTGCAAGAGGGTAGTATATAAGAGGGTGTCATATAAGATAGTGCGCTACAAGAGGTTATTCTATAAGAGGATCTCCTATAAGAGGCTTTTCTATAAGAGGATGTCTTATGAGATAGGGTCAAAGAAGAGGTTGTTCTATCAGAGGTTGTCCTATGAGAGGGTTTGTCCTTTTTCTAGCAGTAACAAAACAGACAGCTTAGCTTCTCGCCTTTGCTAGGCCAACCTACAAAACACCAGGTCCTTCAGCCACCACTTGCGCACCTAACGAAGAAGCATATGCCATCCACACATTACAAGTGCCTACACCACGTGCCAGTTGTGGTCACGGAGAGCATCGCAGACATCCGAATGCATATCGTTGTGGCGCACCATGCCCCAATGACCATCCTACAATCCAAAATACCCCTGGAGCCAAGGGCGAACCTTTCTTCGGGTGTTGAATATGGTCTATTTTTGCTCAATCTGTCAGGTATGGGACCCCAGGACGGAGCACATGTGCCTGGAACATGCCCATATGAGCACTCACACGAACGATGTGGTCGAGATTGTCTCTTCACGCGGCATGGCCGGTCTGTGGATGAACATGCGTTGGGTCCAATCATCCGGCCTTCTGCCCATTTTGTCTCTACAACACCTCACTCTACCATACCGAGTACTCGTAACCCTTGAGGATAATCTAAATTTCCCAGTACGGTATTATAGCAGCGCAGTGGGCACCCGACCAACGCTTATTATCACCAATTTGAAAGGCACAAGTCGATGGGCATTCAGGAATAAGATGTAGGTATTTGGGTATAAACTAAGTAAAGTGATCATACCATCGTCGTCCGTTGCACCTTTCGGTCGCCCTCTATCTGCTTCTTCATAGCACATGGCACTACCCGTACCCACAGCATAATAGGCAGGCGTATCCAACATTAATATCCAAGTGTGTTCCTGACACAGCCAGGCAGGCGCCTTCTTACAAGCACCCCGACTTATCCAAAGTCCTCCCACCAAGGCCTAGTGGCCTGAAATTTCATCTCTCTGGCATCGAGGTCAACATCCTCCCAATCATCACTCGTGGTATCCTCGTCTCCCAATCCAACGCGGTCAAGCAGCTCATCCCCAAATGGGCTCACCGCCAGAGGCAAATTGACGAACTTGTTACTCCACAGTCCCGAGGAATTAGACCTCTAGTCCTTATGCTCAACGTCCCTCCGCGCCTCATCCTCGTGGGCAGCCATGGCCGTGATTTTCTCCTCGTCTCCCAGCTGGTTTCTCTCCTTGAGGACGGTCTCGTTGCGGAAATTGCGAGTCTTCCAGGCAGGCGTGCCGATGTAGCGGATCGCACCAGGCCTGGTGTCGTCAAACATGGCGTCAACCTCCTCGAGGGCCTTGTTGGCGGTCTCGGGGAACATGAAGAAGACGTGCCAGAACATGGCGAAGCAGAAGACGGCGAACAGCACATATGTCTTCCAGGTGATGTTCTTGAACGCAGGCGGCACAAAGTAGGCCAGCGCAAAGTTGAAGGCCCAGTTGCCGCTGGTGGCCAGGGCCACGGCCTTACCACGCAGGCGGAGGGGGTAAAGCTCCGGGGGGTATACCCACGACACGGGACCCCAGGTGGGAGCGTACGAGGCGACAAAAAGGTAGGTGCTCGCGATGACGGCCTTGGCTGGGGCTCCCGAGATGGCCATCGACTCGGCATCCGAGGGGAACTCGCCCGGGCGCGCAGGCCGCGAGTAGACGGCAAAGAGACCAGCGTTGACGCACAGCCAGAGGCACATGAAGAAGGCCCCAATGAGCAAGGGCGTGCGTCGGCCCCAGTGGTCCAGCCAGATCAGCGCCGGGACCGTCATGCAGACGTTAATCACATAGTTGATTCCCGACGAGACCAGAGTGCCGTTTCCGATGCCAGCCATGGCGAAGATGTATGTGATCTAAGAGGGACATTAGTCTCGCAACCGGAATCCATGATAACTGAAAAGTTGAATACGAACATAATACATCATAACTAAAATCGACGGGTAGGGTTAGTAAAATATACTTATAAACACCTGTACATGAAAGACGAGGAGCGGTGGTGGGAGGGAAGTGAGACGTACCGTTCATTCCGGTCAGTTGTGACCAGATCTGCATAAAGAGACCGATCATAGTCCTGTTTATCATCTTTGGCTTGAAGAGCTCGAAATAGGACACATCGCTGTTCGCACGCTCGAACTCGACCACCTCGCGGATCTCTGCCAGCTCACGCACGACAAAGGGGCTGTTCGGGTCGCCGTGACCGTGTACCAGCGTCAGCACGGCATGTGTCTCCTCCCAGCGGTCCTTCTTGGCCAGCCACCGTGGGGACTCGGGCAGGAAGATCAGGGCGAGGCCTAGGAAGATGGCGGGGATCATCTGCAGGCCCCATGGCACTCTGAACGACGCGTCCCCCTCGATGAAGCTGCACCCATAGCATCTTTCAAAAGCGTTTGGAGTCAGCTGCCAAAGAACTAAAGAAGGAGCCTCATGTCGAGCTGCTTACATGAAATACATGATCAGGATGCCCCAGGTGATGGCCCATTGCTGCAGCGAGACGACACGTCCACGCTTGGAGGGAGGCGCAATCTCGGAAATGTAGACGGGAACCTGGGCAGAACAGATACCAACGCAGAAGCCGTTGACGATCCGGCCGACGATGAGCATGGGGATGTTGACAGCGGCGCAACTGAGGATAGAGCCGACGACCCTATGTAGTTTGAGCAGAGGATCAGTAGACGGCACAATAGCGGACGACATCCGAAGTAGGTATATACTCCTGGTATGTATCGAAGTGGAATGAATGATCGGGAAGTCTCTCACCAGGCAACGCAGCCGATTTGGATCGACGTCTTCCGACCGAGGATATCTGAGAGGAAACCAGAGCAGAGAGCACCCAGCCAGGAACCGCCAGGCATGGCGGCCGTGATGCCGCCTTGGATGTCTGACGATGGGCCGCGGCAGTTGCCGTTGTCGTCGAAACCGAGCGTGTTGAATTTGCAGAGATATCCTTTTGTCGAGATGATGGCACTCATGGAGGAGATGTCGAAGCCAAAGAGGCCACCGCCGATGACGGCGGTGGCCGCGATGAAGTAGATGTTGCCGACCTTGTACATCTTCGGGCCTTGCGCAAGGGGCGACAGTATAGCAAAGGGGGTTGGCCCTCTCTGTTTGTAAGGTAGTAGCAGTAGTGAACCGCTGGGCGGCGCAGTGTTTTGGTCCTCCGCGACGTTGACGACCTCTTGCAACGCAGGCAGGTCGACGCTCGACTCAGGGATGTAGTAGTATATTGAGGCAAAAATGAATACCCACGAGGGTGACGACGAAGGAGAGAAGCGGGAGAGACTGGGAGGCTCTTGCCCTTTATACTTGGTGTACCATGCACTGTGCACGAGGCAGCCTCGTTGATGATCTGCGCGTTCCCAGGAAATGCAGTATTACAAGGGAGGGACCGGGAACCCTTGGGAAGCCTTGACCGGACCAACCCATGCCATGGCCACGCTGCCTCACATACGCGAGCAGGCGAGGTGGGCTTCAGCCCGCTCCATCCCATCCCGTCTCCGCACAGTCTCGCAACGTCAACAACTACACGTATAACAATGAACAGGGTGTGATTACCAACGGGGCGGGTGGAAGCTTATTGGGGGGCATGGAATTGGTTTTGGGACCATGTGAAAGGAAAGACAAGGTAGCCATATCTTGAATATTCCATGCTTGAGCCAGTCAAAGAGAAGGCAACACAACACGCTGGTGGATCATCCATGTCATGTATGTGCAGGAACATGGAGAAAGCGGGTTGGTTGGAGCCCAGAAAGGGCCGACTGGACTGTCTGGGGAAGAGATAATTGGCGTGGAGTTGTGAGTGAGAGATTGTGTGTGTGTGTGTGTGTGTTTCTCGTGGTGGACACCGTGGGATCGAGGATCGAAGACCGAGGACTCGGTCGGCCGAGGTAGAGCGGATGGAGTGATGCATGGATGTGCCAGGGGGGGTTCCTGGCTACCGGCCTCTCTCGCCTTGTTTACGAACCTGTTGTGCGAATCAAAGAGCTTAGGTATGTACTGTAACGTGCCGTGGTGCGATGACTGATCCGAGCACCGTACGTAGTAGTACTTGTAGAACTGTGGGTAAGAGCTAAAATTAAAAGTAGTCGACCTCGTGGCTGTTCTCTGCTCCTTCCGAGCCTACAGGTCCTGTGTGACCGGCTCCTCCCTCAGAACCGGGACAGGGACGGAGTTCTGCGCTGGCAGCTGATTGAACAGGCGACAAAGACAAAGACGGGGATATGGAAATGTCGTGTGCCACGAGAAAGACCGTTCGATGCCCAGAAAGCTTCACCGCACCCACGCCTGACACACAAGACGGGAACCCGTGGGCCAAGCCGGGCTGGCGATGCTTGACAGGCTTGGGGACCAGCCAAGTGACGTGCCTTGACAGCAGGGGGGGGGATCACCAATATGCTAATGAAGTATGGAGTATGGCAGGGGTGATCGAGCACTGTTTCTCAAAGGCCGGCAGTACTGTAGGCTGGGGAAGGAATCCTTCCGTCAACCTCCCTAGCGAGTCGCCGGCCAGCACTTGCCGGTCGAGCCAGACTGACGTCTCGAAGAAAAGGACCATGTGGGGGGGCTGTTATCAACCGAAGATTGTCAAGGCAATATACTTAAGCCGTGTACTTCAGTACTACTAGTAGACAGGCAGGGCCATTCGTTTTCTTGGATGAGTTTGAATACAAGAGAAAGAAATGCGAGATATCCCACAGGTCAACCTACCAGGTTTGGCCGACGGGACATCTGGATGGTAGCTAGAGCAGGCCGCACTTCAAAATTGCCTACCAGGGCGACAAGAAACCGTGTGGCGATACGCAACGGGACCGAGACACCCTCAGGAAAGAAAGTCGAGGATTCCAGTCATCCGTGCTTGTAGGATGAAGTTTGGTCATGCCATCTTCACGAGACGCGCCGGCGTGGCGCAGGACTTCAGGAGGCACTAGGAGTACGGGTAGGAAGGGACGTTGGAAAAAGATGGTGTCGTGAGCCCCAATCAATGCACATCCGAGGTCAAGTTCCCCATGGAGAGCAGGAAAACTGGAGTCTGGAGATTGGTGGGTTGTGGCACGACTGGTAAGCATCTTTGTCTGGGTGGTTGGATTTCCTCGAGATGAAGCGAGACGAGAAAACCGGAGCAAGTGGGTGGTCTTTGCTCCACAAAACCGCCAGAATGCGGCCGATTGGACAGCAGCCAGGATATCACCGACGATCATGGCCGGTTATAGGCTTGTCTGGTTGACTCAGCGTGTGAAAGATCTTGGGGAGAAAGACGGAGTGTCTGCGGAGAGGGCAGATTTCTGGGGACGACGAATATGTAGGGTCCATCCTGTGGAGGTCTTATCATGAAAACTCTCAAAGTTTGCCGGGACACTCTTTTTTTTTTTTTTTTTTTTGCTGCGAATCTTTCACCACCATCTCGGCACACAAAGGGAAATACCTGGTAGTCTACCTCCTGCGTGCACAAACAATCGTCAGTGGCGTGACGGGAAGCATGGATACACTTCCGGAACGCGTGCCAAGCCGGCCACTGCCTTGAGAAAATTGATAGCTGAAGATCCTCCTTCGACGGCCAACAGGTCTTGTGGCCGGCCCGACTCCAGCGGCCACCGCCTTGGTCAGGAACACACACAGGCGGACTAAAGGCCGCACGCTGAGCGCCCCATACTTAAGTACCGTACGCCAACGATTCGGACACGGCTTTCTTCCAGCAACAAGAGAACCACCCCGGTTCACCTCGGTTGATCTTGACCCGGGCACTCGGGTCTGTGTATTCTGGTGGACCAAATCAAAAGATAGGCTTAGATAGCTCTTGAGCCGCCCAGGCAAACCACATCTCACCTTGTTTTTGCCGCTGCCAGGCACCTGGGCAGGGCTCGTGTTCAGCTCGTTCGTCGGCCACGTCTGTCACTCCTGGAGTGCGCGAACTGGCCACTGATCTATTGTACTATAGAACAAGGTTGAGACTTCTAGACCGTTTTTCTATCGCACGACCCCACTCCCAGGTCACGCACCAGAATCGCAGCCCACATACAGGAACGACAAGCGGCGGCTAGCCAGCAACCTTTGAAGACTTCCTCTATACCTAGGTAGCCAACATACGACTCGCTTACAAATTATAACACTGGCCGGGTACCTACGTAGGCTATCAATAACATCCTCACACCATACAACTAGTACAAACTGCTATCGTGATAAAAGCAATAAGCTGCGTACGTCCAATAGAGTTACGTGTCTCTTTTTTTTAATTTAGCAAGATTCTGTAGGTAGAGAGTGCAGGTAGAGAGTAGATAGACGTGACGACTGAATTTCAATCGTCTGTAAGTAGTAGAAGCTTTTTTACAATTTATATTTCCCCTTCTAAGTACCTCTAAGTAGTTTAAAAAAGCTATTTAATTACGTAATAAATATTTCGATTATAAAGTATTACTAGGCTATAAAATTAACCTTAAATAAAATAAACTTATAAATAATAAAGGTATAAAAAACATTTTATATAATACTTTCTACTAGTTATTTATATTTTAATTTTAGTTAAAAAGGATAAAATAATAGCTTTAGTTATTCTATATTTCCTCCCCTTCTTCCTCCCCTCTCCTTTCCTTTATTATCTATTTATATAGCTTCTTAGTTATTATATTCTTCCTTAAGAGTTTATAACGTTTATATAAATTCTTTTAAAGTTTTATACTTACTCTTATATATAATCTTTAGTAGTATAACTATTACTTCTTTACTTTTTTCTTTTATCTCCTTTTTCCACTTTTTATTTCATTTTTAAATTTTAAAACGAGTTGTTTATTTACACTATTTAGTATATAAATAAGAAAACGTATTTTTTTATATTATATTATCTATAATTCTTTACTTTATAACCTAGTTTTTATTTTTTTCATTTTTTATTATTGTTATTTTTTAACACTTTAAAAGTTAAATAACGCTTATAAAAAATAGCATTTATACTTCATTATAAATAATATTTAACTTTTATAATATTACTTACTAGTATAAGTAATATAAGTATTAATGTAATAAAAAATATTTTAACTAATTATTTACTTTTTAAAGCCTTTAAAAATAAATAATGAGATTAAAATATTAGTAGTAATAAATTAAGTTTTAAAATGAAATTTCATTAAAGTATTTATATATATAATATTATTTTTAATTTTTTTAATTATATTATATAACGTCTTATATTATCTAATATTTAAGCGACTTATAACTATAACTTTCGCAAGTTATTTTATTATATTTAATATCTCTTAGCTTTATTTATATAATATTAAGCTATAATTATATACTTTGAAATATTAGCGGACTTAAAAATATTACCTTTAAAAACTGAAAATTATTTAATAAGTATTTAAAAATTTATAAGAAGAGTTTTAGTAAGCTTTTATTTAAAAAGCTTAAGAAAATAAAATACTTATAAATAATATATTTAACTATTTTCGTTCCTTATTTCTTTAGTTTTCCTATTATATTATTTTAATTTAATAATTTTTAGTCTTAAATACGAGCTTAGCTGAGCCCTGAACGCATTTGAATAACCTTTTAAAGTTGTTCACTCTTTTCTATCATAGGTAAAGTTACTCGTTGTACGGAGAAATGTACCTAATCTATCCCCTAACGACCCGAGCCGCGCGTGCAAGAAGGAAAGCTCGCTCGAGGCTGCGCTGCTGCACCCAGCCCTGCCAGGATAACAACCATGCCTGAGGAGTGTCCGTTTACCCTGCTACGTAGTCTCTTTTCAGCTTCCGCCGCTGCCTCTGACCCTGTCAGATTAACGACCATAGCTGAAAGAACTAAATCACGTCTCAAGTGCTGGATATCTATCACCACCACGAGGAGTGCCAGTGGGGAATATCCATCAACGTGCGAACCTTGGAAGACTGCCCACTGCATGCAGCCCTGCCAGGTTGACAACCATGCCTGATGCCTGTAGTTTCTTTTCAGCTTCCGCCGCTGCCTCCGACCCTGTCAGATTAACGACCATAGCTGAAAGAACTGCATCATGTCTGGAGGATATCTGTCATCACCACAAGGAGTGCCAGTAGGGAATATCCATCAAGGTGCGAAGACTGCCCGCTGCCCCCGGCCCTGCCAGGTTAACGGGTATGTCCAAGCCCGAGAGATGGATATCTGCTACATGGCTCCCTGCCCATGGTGAATTCAAGTTGCCTGCCCGTGCACTCGGCTCAAAGGCGCCCCACTCGGGTTCTTGTCCTGTCGTCTGGTGATCATGCTTGCAGCTAGAGGTACAAGCTCCTTGCTACTCACCCGAGAGGCGGCTTAGTCGGTCTCCCTCTACTGTTTTCTCGCCCTGGCTTGCCATGCCGTTTGCTCACTCTGGCACTCTGCGTCCTGGCCCTTGTCGCAGGATGTCTCGATTGCTGGTCTTGCAAGTCCATGCTTGATGCAGGTTTTGGTGCCGGTGCCATACCGGTACTCCGCCGTGACTTGACGGTGTTGGACTGATGACGTGCCGCAATCCGGGCGCTGCGACGAAGAGGTTGAGGAAGGGTCGGCGGAGGCTGACCCGTACTTCTCGTGCTCGTCCTTCGCTGCGGGTGATCGCTGACAGGCTCGCTCTTCTTTGAGTCCAAAGTCGCCATGGTACGGACAGTATCGGGCTCATGGAAGTCCTTGGCCGATCCTGAATTGATACCGTCCCGGGTCTTGCTTTCTAGTTCCAAGGCCTCGCCGCGGCGCCTCAGCCGTTTAGAAGGTGGTCCATCCATGGTGGCATCGTCGCGGTTGCGCTTTGATTTCGCTCTTGTTATGTTTTGAGAGTCCAGGTCTTCGCCGCAGCGCTTCAGCGGCTTGGAACGTGGTCGCAGTCGGGCATTGGTATCGTCCTGACGGTCGAGCGTTGGATTCACTTCTTGATAATCCGGATCGTCACTTCGGCCTGACGTGCAATCCAAGTCCTCACCGTTGCGCTTAGGCCGCTTGGATGGTGGTCCAACGTCGGCAGTATCATCGCAGCCGCGCTTTAGTTTCGGTCTTTGGTCCGGGGAACCATCGCTGTGGCCTGACCTTGGCCCAGGCGCACCAGCACCAGCACCAGCACCAGCATCCCGCCGCTGCTTCTTGACAGATCGATCGTGCGAGGCGTCAAGGCTCCTCTTCACACCACGAACTGGCTTTGGACCGGTTCTGGCCGTGCTGGACTCATTCAGCTCGGCCTCGATGAGAGGGACTTGCTCGAGAGTCCACCGTACCCGGAGATTGTGCTTCGCCGCCTCTCTTTTCGAACTCAGGTAACTTCCCACCGACTGCTTAAATTTTGTAATGAGATCATTGCGCCTCCTGATCAAGCTCAGTGCTTCTTCTGCTGTTTCGCATCTTGACTTAGCCAACGTCATCTTCTGCAAACGCGCCGCTGAGGTATGACGAGAGCCCCGCGGGTCATTAATGTCGTTGTATACCCATGTCAGAACTGCTCTGCCAGCCGACTTGGCCAAGGCAACGGCACGGGTAGCCTGGTCGCTTTCAATTTGACGCTGAAATGAAGAGTCGATGTCGCATACATATTCCTGGGTCTCGAAAGGCCTCAACAGGTTTGCGTCCACGAGCGTCTTCCATGCTGCGTCGAACTTTGGTTGCATACGCTTGACACGCCTGGCGTGTCGATAATGTAGCCAGCACTCGTAGCCCAAGTACTCGATCCAGGTCGTCAGCTTGTCCTGCTGTGTCGGTTCTTGGTGGAACTGGAACGGCTGGGTAAAGCCATACTCGGCAAGGAGTTTCTCTACTGCCTCCGTATAGGTTGGAGATCCGCGTCGGAATGCTAGGACGAAGTAGTCATACGCCCCTTGTACCTGGTAAGAGTCACGCCCTCTAGTTAAGTCGCCCCTATTGAACTTTTGCCAGAAGCGGAATTCTTGCCAACTCAGCAATTGCCACTGAAACACAGTCCAACTCACATGGAGGTCGGCATTAGGATCAGGATCGGGTTCGAAATCTACATTATGGTCCACCCAAGGCCGTATCATATCCCAGTGCGAGAAAGGATCTTTACCAACCTCGTCGATAAGATCACGGGAATATAGTGGCCGGCCACCATCCTCAACGAGGCTATCGTAGAACCTTTTCTCGAGTTCTTCGGTGGGCATAAACGACGAAGTTTCAGTGGAACTCTCACGGTCGAACGGCCATGTGTTTTTGTCGGAGGATATGTTTAGGAGTCGCGAGGTGAGCTGGTTGGGATCGACTGGGCGGGACTGGTCCGTATCGCTGGTATGCTGTGCCCAATCTCTACTCTATTGTCAGAAAGACAGGGCAAGAGGAGCGAGAAGCTGGCAAAGAGATGCAAGGCGGTGTTACCTCAGGCGCTGGATGAAACTCGGTGGCAAGTTCTGCGGGTCCTCAACCTCGATAAACATGGCCCCGCCATCGAGGCGGTGGTCTTCCAGGTACTGTTTCAGTTGGGCATCGCTGAAGGCAACGAGTTCGCGAGCGAATAATTTCGGACTCGTAAGTTCGATATTAGAGGCCATTCTGCATTCTGTTGTTGTTGTTGTTGTTGTTGTTGTTATGTCAAGAAGCATGATCGAGGGCAAGTTTGCGGAGTCTTGCGTCGGGCCGTAGCGTAGCTCTGTCAGCAGCCCAGGTCAGCCCAACCCAAACTCCTGAAATCGGGGGTGGCCGGGATTGATTGCCCTGCCGGCACGCGAATGGACGTGAACCCCTTCACGGTGTTGCATACAAAAGTCTATAGCTAGCTGTGAATGCTCGCCCAAAGCAATTCCTCCACGTTATAATGGGAAGCACGTATGCGGGATGGCAGCTTTATTGGATATGAGCTGCTGATGATCCGCCCAGGTTGGCGTCTTCTCCACAGCTATGCCTCCCAGCAGGCACTTGAAGCATACAGGCCCTGACTGTGATGTACATATCAGGGCTGTCATCCTTCTTCGCCCCCATTCTCTTCTCTTCCACATAGAGAAGGCTTTCAACCATGGCGGACACGGATCTGATTGCCCAGATTTATCCTTTTCGGGACTTCCCGTCACTTCTGTATGCGCAGAATTCGCTCGAGAACAGCTCGCGATGTATGCCCCCGGTCCATAATCAACAGCAGGAGACCCCACAGAGTCGCAGCAGCCGAGAATCGACGGCGTCACGAGAGGGCGACAACCCTGACACTTTACCCTTCCTCGAAGTAAGGTTCAGCGACCCGCCACGGACGTCCTCGGGGCTAGTGTTTGGGACCGATGCAAATATATGCGACGTCGTCCTACCCAATATCAAAAGCTTGCGCCTCAGTAAACGGCACTTTGCGCTGACATACAAGAACCAATTCGCCGACGGGTGTTCTCGCCTAATCGTGCAAGACCTTGGCTCCAGAAACGGAACTAAAGTCACTTACGATGGCAAAGGAGGACAGCCACGCAGTAATTTCGACTGGGTCCTCGATGGGTTCGATCCCCCTAAGGAAACCGAAGAATTTATCATACAGTTGCATGAAACCCTTAAGTTCCGGATAATTGTCGTTCACCACGACATAGCGTCACCTGCATACGCCAACAACGTCGAGAAATTCCACCAGGGAGCGGCGAATGCTCAAGACCTTTTGCGTGGACTGGGCCTCCAGAGCGGTCCCAGTACCGAGCGCAACACAAGGACACATACCCCCGGCAACCAACCAATCCTCCTCGCGCTGGGTTGGGTTGGCAAGGGTGGCTTCGGAGTTGTAAGTCGTCACTGGAACGTCAGTACAGGAGAGGACCTTGCCTGTAAGCAGCCGGTAGGCAGGGAATATAACAGGAGGGAGTGGGAGAAGGAGATCAACATTATGAGAGGGATTTCGCACGTAAGCCTTATACTGCATGACCCATTGAAACACCGTATCTGTACTAAATACATCTCTAGGATAACATTGTTCGGCTTTGTTTCTCCAGGACATCGCCGTCGCCTCTCCTGTACTTGGAATATATGCCGTTTGGGAACCTAGAGAATGAGTATAGCAAGGCCCCATTCTCACACGAGGAATGCATAACGATCCTTCATCAAAGCACGTCGGCTCTGAAATACCTCCATGAAAGATCCAACCCAATTGCACATCGGGATCTTAAGCCGCAAAACATCCTCATCCAACATCGAGATCCCGGTCGCAATCCCGACGGTCTCTGCATCAAGTTGTCTGACTTCGGCCTTGCAAAGACAGACGACAGCTTAAAGACAGGCTGTGGCTCGACAACCTATTGCCCTCCAGAGATATGTGCCAGGCAGAGATATACGAAAGCCGTGGATATCTGGTCACTTGGCGTCGTTATCCTCAGATTCGCTTACGATCTTCCGTATCCCGGTTCCGGTATAGGCATGGGGTGGTGTAAGGAGCTTGTCGAAGAAGCACAAAGTTGGGAATCGGAGGGGCTGATTGACCTTTTGCAACACATGTTGGTCATTGATGCGAAGGCGCGGTTTTCGGCCGCAGATTGTTGGCGTGAAGCCTCGCGTCTCCTGCTGTCATCTCCGGGCCGTTCTACCACGCCAACGCCAGCTTCGTACGCCACAGGATATGAGGCTGAAGCCAGGCCCTTTTCTACAGGGCAGGGAAGGAAACGGCAGGATACCTTGGGCACTTTGCCATTCAAGGTATGTTATTCATCTACCTAGGCACCTACCCTAGGGTAGGCAATTTGCGGGACGCATGCTAAAAAGACCTCTCACTTAGCATTACCCTTCTCAGGACATTGCCGGAGTTCGCAGAGACGCTTCAGTTCCTGATCTTGATTGCCCCAGTCCTTCTCTGCCAGATTATCTAGATGGTGATCTGGATATCTGTTCTGGGAATCAGAGGTTTCTCAGATCCAATGGTCCACCTCCAGTCTCGACGAGACTCATATCCGGCCTGACCGGGAAGATGTCATCCGGAAAACGCGTTGTAGATGCCAACCAGCATCCCGACGGTGGTGACAACAACGCACAGTGGGAATATGAGGAGTATGTACAAAACCCTTGGACCGACAGTGAGCAGCACGTCGCCGCCGCTCTGTTAGCCTTGACCCAGATGGTCCCAGCACAGCTCAGACTCACGGGTTCACGCCAGCCAGAAAGCAGCGTATCAGAATACTATCGACAACGGTCTGCAAACACACCAAGCCCGTCAGACTACGCTGCCGGCCAAACTCAGCTCTTCGCGCCTCTACTTGACAATCCATTCTCATATCCGCAACCGCAGGCGCAGTCACCACTTGTTCCACCCCCAGTCTCGGTCCAGGCCGTACCGACAACTACTAGTACTCCTTATGTAGATGGTTGGCCGTCGAACCAAGACAGTTTCCAAGATCGACTCCGGCACATCGAGCCACATCTCAGCGACGCACTTGCTGGAAGTCCAACCGATCGCGCTCCGACCCCGTCCGAGCATCAAGCTCACGCTAGCCCACCAGGAAATTTCGACCAGGTTCCTGACAATCCATTTTCGCAACCGCAACAGCAGTCACAAACACAGGCACAGGCACAGGCACAGGCACAGGCACAGGCACAGGCACAGGCACAGGCGCTGCTGGCACCGCCACCCATGTCGGTCCTGGCTGTGCCTGCGAGGGCTCCTGTCACATATTGGAAGTTGAAGTACGCCGGCGCCAAAGTAATGTACAGGCCAGATGATGGCTTGGTCAATGTCACCCAGCTCATCCATGCCCTTGGATACCGCAAAGAGTTGAGGTGGCCACGTGTGGAAAGCAAAATCGGGAATATGGAAAGAACGTTTGTAAACGGCAGGCACGTCGTTGGGACGTATGTTTCTATACCGAAAGCGGAAAGCATTCTGCGGCACTTGAAGCTTGGGACGGCTTTACTTCAGGAACTGGCAAGGCAGGTTACGATGCACAAGTAGTTCATGATTGGCTAAGAATAGGCAGATCCCAGCAATTCACTCCTTTTCCTTTGAACACTGGTCTTTTTTTTTTTCTTTTTTTTTTCTTTTCTTCTTCTTTTTTTTTCTTCTTCAACCGCTGGGTCTTTGAACGTTTACCACGGTGTGAAGCAAACGTACGCCTAAGGGTTGTATAGGGATTAAGAACGACACCACCTAAGCAGCTTTGACCAAGGCATTGAATGTGGGCCATCCCTACCCAGAGAACAATAATTCCGTGACACCCTATGCATTCGTCAAACTGTACTGTATTTGTCCCCATTTACCTCTTGCTGACTACATATGTGATCTGGGTAGACGGCGGGCGGTTGAGTGGCGAGTGACTGCGTCAGTCTTCCGTGCAATACCAGAGGAAGGGAAAGAATGTAAGCGGGTACAAGGGAGTAAATAGCTTGGTCGCCCTTTTTACACCATATTTCTATCTCTGCTAGGTTGCGGGTCTTGTGCTGCATGAATTCAACATGCGATGTGACTGCTAAGCTGGAGTCGACTACCAGAACGTGCGCCATGTTCACGCCGTCTATTTACCAGTCATTATTATGTAGGGTGCTCTGTGAACGGCACATCACTTGCTACAGCTGCACTCTTCCCTGACAAATGGGTGGTGAGGGATTCGATCGAGGGTAGAGTACCACTGCCACCCATCTCGTCCACGTCGGTGTCTCCTACCGCAGATGTGTCCGTCAACGACGGCAGAGTCTCCACAGTATGCTCACTCCGTTCACGTCGTCGTCGCCTTTTGCGAGAGCGCCCACGTTCTTCCTCTTCCCCGAGCTCATCACCAAGATCATCCCCGAGATCATCGCAATGCCGCCCAGCCTCCCTAAACCAACTGTCTTGATGGTCTAGTCCCCCGAATTCATCCAGCCCAGCCAGATTCATTTCGAACCAATCATCCTCATCTTCCTCCTCCGAGTCAAGGACACTCGACCACATCCTAGGACGTTTCCTCACTTGGCCATTACTGTCGGCCTCCTCCTCGGATACCTGCGACTGTGACCGCTTCTTACTACTCACACTGGCACTCCTCGAGCCTCCGCCACTGTACTTCTGGTTGAGGGTGGAGATTGATAGCCATACTGTTTTCACCTCGACCTTGTCATCTGATCCAGTCTGACACGTGGCGACATACCGGCGTTCAGACGGGAACGCAACGAAGGGCTTGAACAGCATGAACACAGCTTGTGCAAACCTGTGCAGCCAATGGTCAGCAGCTTGCGTCGCCTAAGGGTGCAGGATGCTGATACATACTTTGCAAACAAGAAGGCTGGTTGAACTCCATCCAATGCCCCTTCCTGCACAGGCCGATTGTGCCACTCGCTCGCGAATTCGCTGGCAGCAGCACTCGGGACCCCGAGCATCTGCACGACAAAATTTTGCCCGCCATCCTTTGGGACCAGCGCAAAGACAAAGTCGTCCCAGAGTTTGTGGAAATCATGTCTGAGGGACACTTTGTTTTGCTCAGCATGGATGAAGAGCCGCTCGACGCTGTAGCGTTTCATGTTGTTCTCCAGGAACCATTTGGCCTGGCCCGTGGGCACTATGTGCGCCCTTTGCGTGGCGTAGGCGTTGTTGGATAGCACACATCGTCGAGAGGGCGGCGGTGCGAGGGGCTCTGTCGAGAAGGGGTCTACCGCGGGTGTCGTTGGTGTTCTTGGATCCCATGTCAGGCTGCCCATGTGACTATGCGGGAACCGCCACTCCTCAAATCTTGGCACTACTGGGTAGACACCATCATCCTCTCGGCCGTCGGCAGGAACATGGAACCAGTAGTCATCTTCAAGGAGAACCCCATCGGGGCCAACTGTGGGCGACACGCGATGGTTGCCATCGCGATCAGTAGTCAGGTAGCCATCGAAGGCGTTGTTGGCGATGATCTGGCAAGCAAGAAGGGCTGTGCTGTGATGCACGCCAGTTGCCTCTCCGGTTCGCGGGCTCGAGTCGAGTCGTGGGAGCTTGAAGAGCTCGTCGTCAACGGTGTATCCGGGATGCCTGAATGCAATGGTCCTTGCAATCGGCGGCCTGATGGTCTGACTGTTGAAGCGCTGCCTCACTGTTACTCGGTCCATGACACTTGGTAGCGGCTTCAAGATTGTTTTGGATGACAAGATGCGAGCAGACGTCAAGAGCGGGGATCGAAAATTAGGTAAGCCCACTGGCCACAACGCCAACCTAAAGGCGGACACCCCTGTACGTTATATACATGGAGGATATTGTAGGTAGTCAAAGCTCCCTCTAGGATGAGGAACCCATTTTCTAAGATAAATTCCTATTTAGTACTAGTATAAAATTCAAAACCTTAATAATATAACTACTATCTTAAATTGAATATTTACTATTTAAAATCATTTTCTTACTTTATAGTAAGAACTAAAACTTAAATTATACTAAGTATATTATTTAAAAGTTATAATTAATTATAAAAGAGTAAATAACTAAAAAGCTAGAAATATAGAGGGTAGAACTAATATAAAAGACAAAAATACTAAAAGTAAAGAAGTACCCTTTAAAAAAATATAATACTATCTTATAAAATTAAAATATACTAAAACTTAGATAAAAGATTCTAAAAAAGTAAATAGCTATATTTAAAGTAATAAAATTTAAAATTATAGTAAATAAGTATTAAAACTTAAGATACTTAATATAACGGCTAAGTATTTACTATATTAATATAGCTTATACTAAAAAAACTATAAAACTACAATAACTATAAAACTATAAACTATAAAACTATAAACTACAAAAACTACAATAACTATAAAAA